>JAAAQI020013348.1:0-37313 GCA_011800005.2 Stichodactyla mertensii | reverse complement strand
GCTGGCCGGCCCCCAGACCATATACGACCAACCCCTTGCTCTAACCACGGTTCACGTCGATTTGAAAGAGCAAAAAACCTAGTCTATATGGTGTATTGTTTTCACTGGTATTGATATGCTAATTCTTTGAAATCGATAGACGAGTGGTTAGATGCGCTGTGCTTTCAAGATAGTGAGTCAAGCCCGATTAGGTTGGGTAAGTACTCGGATGGGTGACCACTGATAGCTACTTGGAGAATTTAGATTTTTTCATTTTTATGTTCGATTTTTTCTCTTTCTTTCTTCGACGTTTTTTGTCCTTTTTTCTCTTCTATTTTTAGCATGCATGAGCTGAATCAACCGTCCAGACAATTTTTCTATTGCGGACTAATAAGATTGTTCCTTTTTCATTCTCTCTCTCTCTTTTTTGTTGCTGCTAGGTTTAAGAAACAATAGTACTTCGTACACATGAAGTGAACAAATATGTGTTCAACAAAAACTTTCAACTATTTAGATCAGCTCTCCGCTCGATTCGGGAAATGCGAATAGCCACAACTGCAGGACAAAGTTGCTATGAGTCTTTCCGAGGTGCTACATTCCTGTGCGACTTGATGGCTTATTGTGCACCCATTACTCACTCTCTTGAATGCATCGTGGTATTTGTACATCAGCTTCTGTTCTTTACTGTAGTCAAAGTCTTTCATTGTCACAGCAAAGATGGAGTAAAATGAAAAGTACTTGTATTGAAGAGTGACAAACTTGTGTTCCGTGCTGTTCCTGGGCACCACATCAGTCAGGTCCAGTCCATCCCGTACAAACATACATCCATAGATACCAGCACCAAACAGGGCAGCGAAGACAAACAGTACGACTATCTGCTCAAAACACGAAAAGACATAAAACTTATCACAAGGCAATTATTTAATTTAAAGGCTTTTAGATCTGTACTGGACGTCGGCTGTTTCAAAGGCGAAAGTAACTTCACCCCCTAAACTCTCTCAGTGGTCTATTTTAACGATTCTTGAACTTTTTACAACGCGCATTAGGAAAAGTTTGCGAGAACACTGAACATCGAGGTAAAAACCTCTCAGATTATGAGAAAAGCATTACTCCATTGTGTGCTGCTATAGAGGGAAGTTCAGTAACTGATGACACGGGAGGCTGGACTGTGGACCAGCAGGAAGCGCGCGCTAGCCATCACAGGTAGACGATGATGATATTTCTCATAAGGATAAAATCTTAGCAGTAATACTAATTTACCAACCTTTGTCGAAAACTTCTGCAGGAACGGTCCATAGTAGTATTTGGCAAAGTAGGAAAGAGATAAAACCCGTAGCTTTCTTTTGACTTGAACCCATTTGGATTGCAACTGTCTATTCTGTGATGAATTCCTTGAAGAACCCTGTACAGATTGTTGAGAACTGCGTCCATTCGGACGAGAATTAACATCCATTGTTCTAGTGTTTACATTACTTCTTGATACGCGTTTGTTTGGTTTGTCTTTTGGTACTGTACTGATCATATCTTGCCGTACAGCATTGTTTCTATTTGATCCATTGTCTGGATTTGTATCTATGGGTTGGTCGCGTACGATGCTTCTCTCAACACGACAACCCGCGCCCACACGTGACCGTCCATCACTTGTATTTACAGTAACAATATCTTTACTGTTTAGTCCACTAACTGACAAAGGTAGCATCGTATTATATACCGAAGTGGCTCCATTACTTATTTCAGCGACTGCAGAAGCTCGTACCGTTACCGTACCCGGTAGTGATACTGTTCCTAATGCCGTAGCTTGCATACTCCCCGGTAATACTACAGCACCTGCTGCAATACCAGAATTTGTTACAGACGATAAAGAACTACACGAGTTGTGGAATCTACGAAGACCCATTGCACTGCTTGTAGATGAGTTTGGTGTTATTGATATCCTCTGTGGTCTGTCCCTGGGCAAAAATGAATCATTCAAAATGAGGCAAATAGTTGAGAAATCGTTTATCTACACGATAATGTTATTCATGGAGTGAGAAACGTAAACTAGTTACCTTTGAATACAACAGAATAAGTCATATCTTTGATCTCTTTTTCTTTTCACATCGATAGCGATCATCGCAGGAAACACGATGATTACCGCCAAATAGTTGAACACAACGATAACTGCAGCCTAGAAATTGATGATGTCATTTCGTAAGTTAGCCACTACATATCGTGGCTTGATTTAATCAATACGGTTAAACCGGTCAGTCCAAAGTGTTCTACCTGGTAAGAGAAGGTTCTGAGCGCAGGGATTGGGATGATAGCAGCCATTAGAAATGCTAGCATATTGTTAAATGATGTCAAGAATATACTGACACCAGTTCGCCCCAGAGTACAGCCAACTTGATCCTGTACACAATAATAACAAAAACAGCGTCAATGACATGCGATTACTAGTCAAAAAAGCTCCAATAGCTCGTATTTTATGGCATAAGGGAAGCTATCTTGAAAGTCCATTCTGCGCGTAATGCACACGCGTTGACGAGTTGGTACCCAGTCTTCCAACGGGTTTGTAAATTAGACTGTTCTACCACAGGTAGCCCACTAATAAAATATGTTCCTTGAATACTGTAAAACTTACCGAAGGATGAATTTCACCTCGCTCTGATATGGAAGCATATGTATGCGCTAGAAGAAACATATCATCAACTCCAAGACCAAGAGCAAGAAAGGGTAAAACCTGTCAATAACACATTACGATAAAATAAGCACCGACACACGGTCCACGTTACTGGTGGTCAACGGAGGCAATGAGCGCATGCGCATAATGAATGCCGTGTTGACCCTCTAATGGGAGGGCGCAAACGTACGCTAACGCTCTCTGAACCAATCAGAAAGCGAGAAAGTACACACGTTGGCTGGTTCAGTACCTGAGTAGAAGACGCGTTGAAAGCGATTCCACAGAAAGTACAGAAACCAAGACCAGATACGACTGCTACAGTAACCAAGACAACACCAGCTACTCCCAACGCACCCTGGGATTGTACTGCGTCATTCCACCTCTTTAAAGTCAAGCCAGAGTAGACAAGCTGTAATTCAAAGGAGCACGCAAACTTGTTAGAGATGACAGACGTGCAGGTATTCTTGAGCAATACATCTTGCACGATACTAAACATCAGCCTGTAAACAGAATCCACCTACCATCAATAGATATCCCATGGCCAGTCGAAAAGTACTCGTCTTAGAGAAGTCTTTCATGAGTTCATTAAACGATGCAGACGTGAAGGCCAGAATACTGAAGTCATCATTTTTCTCTTGGGTTACTTCGTTCATTGCCTGTGATTCGTATGTATAGCAATCAGGCACACTATCACAAGGAGGTATCGCTGTTTGACATAGAGCTAGAACATACAGTACCTTGGTGAATGCTTTCTGCCATGTCTCGAGAACTTTTCTTGCTATCTCAACACTCCATTCGTAAGAATCTTCACTTTTCCAGTAGCGGTCTTGGTGGTAATTATAAAGATTGTTCACCCCCATCAGTAAAACTACGCTCTGGAGGGCAGCAGCACTGAAAACACAAGTATTACTCGTAAATAGAGCGGTTTTCGTATGAGTGGGAAACTGACTGTAATAGTTACTGCTCGAATGTTTTTATAGAAATTACGGTACTGACACTGTTACGGTACGGACCGTACCGTTTCTCACTCATACGAAAACCGCTCTATTGATTCCCACTTAAGACAGTATATAATGCGCTCACTGAAGTGACCTTCACTGGTCAGCAGCAGCTGTAGTGATGTACACATGCGCGCACGATGAGAGACTATATTCTGCGCATCCAATTGAACTTCAAAGTAAAAGGTACGCCAACACAAGGTTACCTTCTAATGGTGCCTGACCGATTCTTTTTGACCCCACCAACAATGATCTCTTCAGGCCACTCCATAAACTTAGCAGCAAAGCCATGGCAGCCACCAGTTAACTCTGCGCCGATGTCTGGAACCTAAAGTCGATACTAAGATATAAATCTGCAGTATTACAGAACAAGAGAGCCTTGGAGCCCTGCATGAGGGACATTCGTATTCATAACGAGTGAAAAGATGAAAAAAGATGAAAAGATGAACGAAAGAAAAGAAGTGTCATTTATCCACCCACTTATGAATTCATTTGGTAATCACACACAGTTACACATCTTCTTACCTCCTTGGAATGAAAGTTCGGTGCCAAGCTAGGACATCCAGGATCTTTAGGGTTGAGACATGGTTTTTCTAAATATCCTGTCGTAATACCCGCCTGTTAACAAGCGAGCAAACTCATTAACCCTGAAGGAATTCGTATATCACGAACATGAAATTGGACGCAAGTCAAAAACGCAAAAGACAAATTAACTCTGCAGCGACATGACCACCACAGCGCTGTGGGTTAAAAATATCTCCTGTCTAACTAAATTCTAATTTTGTATTTTTAAAAAAACAACAGAAGAAAAAAAAAACATCCTTGATAATCTTTTTTGGCACGTTTTTGTCGGTTTTCACACATTGCTTTGACCGAAGACGTGAACAAATCATCTACCTTTTGTTGTTCTTCAGTTCTTCATCAATATTGAATCTACTCCAAAAAATGTTTTTGATTACTATTTAATATTATTTTCGGCCTTTACTGAACTTTATGGTTTTGCTCGCGGAGAAAATCCGAGAAATAATTCAAAGGTGGCATCGTCGTCTTCTCTGATAGATGTGTGAATGACAGCTAGAAACCACGAATTGGTTTTCCTGATGACGATGATTAATGGCTGATGAATTCCTAACAAAACTGAAATGAGTGCAGAATATTGGGAACACGAAACCTGTGATTCCTTGGAGAGTTATTAAGTCGTAACTCCAAAGTGCAATGTTGAATTCTATGAAGAATTCATGTCGAAAGAAACTGAAATGTTTTTGATGATTGCGCACAACGACCCGTGTTCTTTTTTTCGGAAGCCAATATAGTGCAGCAGTAACAGATGATAGATCTGAATGCCATGAATTGCTCTTAATGATGCAATCCATTTCATTCTAAACACTTACCTCTTTAAATAACGTACGGATTTTCTTCATCTCCCAAGAACTAAAAGAGAATATTTCTTGGATTTGATTAAGAAGACCAATTGGATTCAAACTGGTCCATTTCAGGTAGTTCCTCGCCAAATCGTCTCTGGAAATTATAACAATCAGACAAGAATTCGCACGCTTCCAAAGACATCCAAAAATACTAGAATCAGAGTATTTAAGCACACTTGACATGACAGATTAGAAGAGAAATGGTTGGAATATTGAAGAGAAAGATGGGAATCGAAATGAAAAAGGCTTTCTCAGCGAGAAATAAAAAGTTATAGAAAGAAAGAAATAGAAATGGGAAATAGAAAGAGAAAGGAAGGGATAAATTGAAAAGTGATCATTTTGTGGCTTACGGTAAAGTCATGTCGATTTCAGGACCATGAATCTTTGCACCCTCCCAGAAGCAATCCATAGGTGTGATCACTGTACATGGGATCAGATCATGCATAATCTGAAACAGTAAGTAAGTAAGTAAGTAAGTAAGTAACAAGCACAACAATAAAGACGTGTCTCTAGAACGCCTTTCACCCACCTGCTCAAGCATGCGCATGCTGTTATAAAATGGCGGAAGACTCGGAGCATAACACAGATCTTTTAGAGACCAATGCCTAGAAACATGAAGAGAAGTAATAATACAGGTCGAACATGGCTGCACACGATATGCTTGTAGTAGAATTCAGTCATACTTCCTAGATTAGTAAATGAGCAATTCATTGCACTAATATTGCAGTACAGTTAAGCCAACTCACCTATTAGCAACCTTAACTTTGATTTTCACTGCTTTCTTGAGTGCCTTTTGATGAAGTAACATTGCATCGACCGTTAACATGTTGGTTCCTTTAGAGTTTGGTGTTTGGATCATTATTTCTTGTGTGCTACCGAAATCTTTACCCAGCGCATTCTCAGTGTAGCGCAGTTCTTTCTCTAATCGACCTCCAACTATAAGAAAATAAATGACCACATGACTGATGACGATGTATTAATCCTTGTTTTGGACGAACAAACAAACGAGGTACAACTAAAAATCTGATATTCTTTACTTCTAAACACTCCCTGCTTAACATGTTGGTTCCTTTAGAGTTTGGTTTCTTATTCTATGTTGCAAAATACTGTTAGTAGAGATGAACAAAAAAATCTTTAGCCAAAGAGCATTTTCAAATTAGATATGGTCAAACCTTTAAAGATCGGGCAACGACCGGTCGGTATCGGGAACCTTTTTTTTATTTTTATTTTTTTCATCTACATCGAGGAAATATCATTGCATTGAAGTAAAAATATATCTGTGTCTTCAAAGTCTGCATTTTTAAGATGGAAAAGATTGATTACAGTAAGTTAAGTCAACATAGAACTGACAGGAAATATTCCTGATGTTAGTTTAACCAACTAAAGGTGACTAAAGTAACACCATTGTCTGCGCCAGTACCATCAGACAACTGTTGTGATTACAAACACAATTATTTCTTGCTCAAACTAATCAATGCCATTACAAATAAAAACGGATTCACGTCAAGTAACTTTGTAACTATATTTAACATAAAGCGAAAGCCATTGGCTTCCTTCAGGTAAGCTGATGGTGTGTACCATTTGAACTATATACAGAAGTCGAAACAAGAGTATAAAAATTAAAAAACGAATTTTTGCGCTTTTTCTCTAGCAACGAAAAATTAAAATTAGGAATGGAAGTTTAAAAGAATGACATCTTGGGATAAACAATGGGGGGGGGGGGGGTGATCCATAGGTGTGGTGTGGATAGGATCCATCCATGGACAGCTAGGGGACTGTGTAATGATGAGAGGGGTTGCATCGTGGAAGGAGGGGGATAGGGTTCTGCTCGTTGTGTGGATATTGATTACAGAGACCGAGTAAAAGACCGTTCAAGATATCAAAGTCATCTCAAATAATAAATTCAAACATGCATAAAAGAGACGAGCTTGTGTGAAGGTTTTTCTGCCTCAAACTAATACTAAATAAACAGCGCCATCCAAGTCTGAATCAACCAAAAGCCTTCTAGACGATTGGTGACCTGGATTAGATAGGAACATATAAAATAGAAGAGTTCTAATTTAGTTAGTGAGCTCAAAGGTGATGGTTCTTGTGCAAATATGTCAGGTATCCGGTATCTTTACGGCCAAGAACCGTGGACAAAGATCTTGCAACTCTCTCCGCAAGGATCTAGTGCTTGTAAGCTAGTATTTTATACCTTTCCCTGGTCTAGAGGCTTTTCTAAATGCTTTGCAAGAAATATTATTATTGTTTAACTTAAACCGCATGTTGGGAAATACTGACCATGTCTGTATGACTTGACAAAAACATGATGTTGATATTAGTCGCTATCTGAGGGAGCTGACCCACTTCAAGACCTTAGGTCATGTCTTGAATTGCCAACAAAGCTAGAACACGGTGATTGGCATGATAAGACTACATTTTACTTGGTTTTACATCCATGTCATTTGGATCTGAAGTATTTAGAGTACTAGTCGTACCATAAGGAATCTTTTTCGGCGTCATTGAAGAGACATAATGTCACCTTCGACTCCATCTCCTCTTGTAGTCTATTTTTGGAAGCGCAACCGGAACTCGACCACCGAGAACCAAAATGATTAGAATTGTACAAAATGTTGGCCGATTGTTTCAAAATTGTAGAGTTTATAAGAATATTGTAAAGCCTGGCTGAAATTGCTCTCTCAAATTAAATTACTGATGTCGAAATGATTCAAGACAAATTGAAATTTGATCCACTTCAACGAAGCTCAAAGCGTGTAGCCATTTTAGCAAGTGGATATCAACCACGGTTGCCTTTGGCTTAACTAATTACGGTCTTACGGAAAAGAGGTTTAAGAATAATAAGTTTTGTGTGATTCGAGCAAAGAAAAACACCAGCAAGTCATTAAGGATACAACTAATTGCCTTCAACTGGAATGAGCGTTGACCTAAGATATTAATAGCACGAACAGTTGTTGCATAAGATATTCTACATGTAAAGTGTATAGGATTTTCGTCTGTTTTCTACACTAGTTTTTAGCTGTTATGCTTATAGAACAAGCACGCAAATCAAGTGCTTTCCATAGCTGGAATAGAAGGAAAATACGTTACACTCATACCGCCACAGAACAATAACAGGACAAGATCCCAAACAAAACATTCAAGTTTATTGATCTTACTATAAGCAAACAGCCATACGACTCCCTACCAGAAACTATGTCTACAAACCTTACTGAAGTGGCTTTATAACACTTACCTTCGACCCATAACTTTTCGGCATTTGTTTCGAGTTTGGCTCGAGTTAGTCCGATGGCGAAGACACACATCACCACAAAACCAAGAAGAACAACTTTCCCACAATGACGCTGAGAAATGCATCCGATACGGAACAAAGCGTTTTGGATACGCGAGCGTATTTGCAGCGCTAAACGGTTTCCTCTAGCACGACCCTGTAGAACAAGAACAAACAAGAGTACGAGCATTAAAACAAAATCACAAATCTTCAGCGCTGAGAACCTTATTAGTTTAGATCTCCGGAATTTAAAATCAAAATTAACATGAATCAAATAGATCTCATCCCTTTTCACTTTTCAACTCTTTGTTTTTCTTTCACGCATTTCGAGAAGTTCTCCATAAATGTTTCAAGTTTTTTCCTTTATGCGTTTAAAGTTATGGTTAATTAAGTTTTATTTCTTTAAATAAATAACATCAGAAAACGATGTCCTTGTAAAATGTTTTCAGAGATTTGCATTTAACAGATATGAGTTTCGAGGCACGTGCCAAGACCACCCAACAACGGTGTTGTGTTATGAAAACCCTCGGGAAAATATTGCTGTTAAGTCTGGATAGGAAGAGGGCGAGGCGCAAAAAGATGGTTGAAAAATCCAAGGATTTTATGAATGTCTCCCAGCTATACTACAGCGATATTTCTTTATTCCATCTGTATAATGACTGTCTTTATTCCAAAAGAGAACGAATCGTAGTTGCGGTGTTTTTCATTTTGATCTCCTAGGCTCATGTGTAGACATATATCTTAACTTGATCTATGTTTCTACAAGACCTCTGCCGCCAACAATCTTGGGCTTAGAACCTGCCTTGATTAATGATTCAGTGAAGTCATGATAGCTCTTGAAATGTACCAGAACTTTTATAACTTGTAGATTTCACAAGGGATTTCAAGACGATGAAAATCAACAAGACAAACAACTGAACCTAAACTGGATGGAATCAAAAAAATACAGTAGCGTTCACTCCTGTTTGCTTAAATCTATTGTCCTTTTTTCGGTAATTAAACTGAATGAGGTGTGAGATCCTGGGCCGAAAATCTTTGACGCTTGTGTTGTATGAGTAATTTTCAAACCTCCAACGAAGATCATGTAAATATTTAGTCCTTAGCCTTTGCAAACTTGAGTTCCTAAATATCTATCTTCCTTTATAAGAGAGTAGCGACCTCCCTGTAGAGGCTTTATTTCATCCATTTCCCTCGGTGGTTAGCGATATCTGATTCTACATTCGATTTGTTCATCAACACTACCGATCACGATGGTGTAGCTTTCACAGACGTTATACAAATGACTAAGAAACGCAACATTTACAGCTACAAAATACAACACAACAGACGTTAGACCAAAAGTCAAACTTAAATTAAAGAATTTAGAAGTCCGTTGATTAGATTATTACCAGACATGGTAGCACTGAACGTAAACAACATTTCAGTGCAATCTAAGACGCTAAACCATCGCTCTCATCGATGACCGGGTCTCTGTACGGGATAACTATACTAGAAAAGCTATGGCCTTAGCAAAATTTAGAAAAGTGACTCGTCACAAACCTCCTCAATATCTTGAAGTACTTCTCTAGCCCATGTGTAGTTATCTGTAGCCAAACTAGTCATCCTTAGCACGGAAGGTCGCTATCGGTGTTTGTTCCACGCGCTCGATGTAGAGCTTCAACAGGCTAGCACTCAAAGTGTACTTCCAAATAACCATGTAATCATTTAAATTCGCTTCCAAAATGAACTTAGATCTGTTGGTCAAGCAAATGTGTTGTTTTGGGGTAGAAATCACGCTGTTGTGGTCTAGATTCCATAATTTGCGAGTTGCACTTACATAAATGTGCAGTTCCTCTCAAAATGTGTAACATGACCGCTCTGGTCAATGCTACAGAAAGCTAATCTCCCTACATTTTGGCCCCGAAACGTCACTAACGCCCTGTGATTGGCTGTCGCGAACGAATTAGTCATTGGACTTCTACACAGGTAATGAATTAGGCCTTTTAGGGGACCACACACCGAGTGACATACTTGACAAGAGTACAAATGTGCATCGCCTAAAGATGCGACTTGGATTGCAAGAACAATCATCGGCGGAACAAATGACGGAAAAATGGCTTCAAAATTAGACCAATCCAAATCCCTTGAGACTGGAAGTACGACTTCAGGCAATTCTTAATGTCATGGAGATTTGCATTAACGGTAAATATCTGGAAGAATAAAGATGGTGAAGTGTATTTGTTAAGTTTTATTTTGGGTATCCTGGTAAAATGATCGATGGAGAGTAGCGTAAACAAGATATGATGGCGCCGGTACTTGCGCCGGAAGGCAAGCCGTCTACTCATTGTAAGGTAACAATATTCCAAAGAAAACTGACCCTTAACTGAACCCATTTAAAATTTTTACCCCTTATACGAGTTCGACGACTCGCTACGTGATGCTGTGCTTTGCCCCCAGTACTATAGGCCTGGAGCGGCTCTTGAAAGTTTTTCTTATCCTTGGGATATTGTGATGACTCGCTACGTGATGCTGTGCTTTGCCCCCAGTACTGCAGGGTTGGGGCAGCTCTTTAAAGTATTTCTATTTTTCTTGCGGATTTTCTTTGTGAAAAAAATATTTAACCTGGAATTAGCCTGACCGCGCTGTTTGATTTGTTAACAAGGAGTATTATACGTTGGTATGCTGTGAATCGATCCAATCTTTTGCGAGACTTGCAGACCCGAATGAATTAAAATTAACTGTTGTTTCATTGGAATTTTCGATCAAGCGCCGGCAGGGCTGCTTGTATGGAGCCTGCATCCTCCCCTCCCTACCCCTGTTGGTCAAGATCGGTCACGTGGTTTCATTTGATCGTGTATCAGTTATTTTCTCGTCAGTCTGTGTACATTGATGCTGTTAGATTGTCAGCAAAGCGAGATGGATACAACTGCACTCAAATGCTATGGCCAGTGGGCCGATCTCAGTAGCCAACAGAATACATGTAAATCAGTGTTCTTGAAGCTCCGCAGATGCACTGAAATCATTGGGTGATGCTTAGTAAGGTTTTACTTTCTACATCAGTCTAGAACAGAGGGGGGGAGGAGGGGAGGGGAGGACATACTGCTCTAAGTACGGACAGATCCGAACCATCTACCATGATGCATACCTTAACACAAGGAATATCACATTGGATCTTTCGGGCTGCAAGCATTTGATTTTTTTTTTCCCAGTGAAATTTTCAAATTGCTTTTCTTGCTCTTTCTCGACTAGTACCTTAGAAGCTGTTGCTAACGTCATATCACTTGATCATCACACCATTCACTTCTCGAATCACGTTCGAAACTCTTACGAAATCGTTCGATGGTTCTGTTTCATGCTGCACTCTATATGTACCCCTAAATGCCAATAGAGTCACCCCCCCTGTTGTTAATACACCTAAGAGAGATGCAAAACACTGACAGCTTTTTTGTTATTACATTAGTTTAGTTTTCAGCCTGACGCCTGAGGTGAAACACACACGTATGTTGAACGGCTGGTTACTGTTGCATCCAAAGATGGAATTAAAAGAATGCTGCTCGTCAGCGCTCCTTGGGTTTATAACAGACTGCTTTTATTGCCCTGAATCTTAGCCTCCTGCCAAGATACAAATTCCTTTCGTAAACTGACTCCGTACGAGTAGCATTGAAATGGTTTTCCTCGGAGACAATTTAGAATAATTTAGTTGGCGTCTCAAAAATTAGAAAATTGTTTTGTCAGGAATTAAGCACTTGAGATAGTAAGTGTTGCGATAATGATTTTATGTGACATCAACAAATTGATTTATTACTTAATTCGAGAAAAGCAAATGAATGGCTGGCACCAGAAAATAATTAATATACTGCTGATAAGTAGCTTGCAGAGAGAACGAACATGAACGAAGAAAATCGTTGAATGGCTTCTCAGAAATATTTCTAATATGTTATGTAAACTTCCAGACCAGTTGAGTTGTATGCCGCGGTAGAGCCCAGACAACGTTTAACTGGCCTCCACTAAAGCATATCTTCCTTTCATGGTAACGAACTCATTGTGCCAGACGTAAGCTTAAAAATGTATCCTGCAGTAAAAATGCGTGTCATTTGGCGAGCACTTGAATGGTTTTTCTAAAGTGTTCTTGACAACATCGAATTGGCATCCCAAAAATTACGAACTTTTACGAGTATTTCCTATATTGTGACATGAAATTAGAGTTGTGGTTAGAAGACAATGTATCATGTAGCTAAATACATTAAACATACTTTACAAATACCTAAACATTTTATTACTTTTCGTTGTTTTAATAGTTTTATTAAAATACTGAAATCTTTGGTCGTTTTTTTATCTTTTAATTGAAGCAAAGTGTTCAAGCCCTTAGCGGCGAACTACTCTAAGATAAGAAGAAACTATTGAACCCATTTTGTGCAAACTCCTGTGACCAACATTCTTTCTTGAGTTGTCAAAAACGACCGTTAATTTATATATATTCTTTGAAGGTAGTTTACCAAGTTAGAACCTTTCCCTTCTGGAATAATTATCAAACCCTTCGAGCGACCATCTCTCGTAATCGACCAGTCGTGTAGATCACGTGGTCTTCATAGGTCACGTGATATCCCTATTGAGTGATAGGTGCTTCAATCGTCGCTTTTTGCCATGATTTGTAGTTGTTTATAATTTAGTGTTGTTAGACTTTGTGTTTGAGATAAAAGGGTCCATTTCCTGCCAGTCTAGTGTGTCTAGTACGACTAAAGTATTTTTGATTTGACGTTTTGAGTGTAAAAGGTTAAGGCGGATTCGAACCACAACTATTTGAACCAGAACCGAAAAAAACCCCTTAACTGTTCTTACCTCTTACAATACTTTATCCTTAAGAACCTTTCTATGAATTATCCCGACAATAAAATTGACAGGAAATATCGCAAAGAGAGAAAAACGTCATCTGGAATGTGAAATGTTTGCTTTTTTGATATTAACATTAACTAGTACTCTTTTCTCAGCTTGAATTTAATTTTGGATGGAATATACGAAAGCTGTGAAAGAGCTATCTTAATGCTTACTTTATCATAATTTTACGGGATGTTCTTAAAGACCGAAACCAACTGATTCTGGCTTCATACGAGAGACACACACAAGAGAGGCATAACTTGAAGAACCGCAAAAACAGTCTTGTAAGAAATGTGGTGAATGAACTTCAGTGTTTCATTTCTTGCAGAACGAGATTCTCCTCTTTTAGTCGCGATGTTTGAATCCATATACTATCAGGTACGTACAGAGATATAACGGTAAGCTAGTTGGTCACAGACGTGGGAAGTTGAAGACAGCGCATACATCTGCTGACGTCATCTGTTTGGATTAGGTGATTCAATTTCTTAATCTGGTAATTGAAAAGAAGTGCTTTGATAAGATTTAATCGACCTTTTCTTAATGCTGTTATCGAGAACGTGATATTTGAATAATAGTCTGATTTGGAAATTAACCTGTGGATATTTTTCCCGGTTAAATCAAAACCACACAGCGCACCGTGTCACGTGACCATGTAGCTGGCTACGTCATCTCTTTACTTGTCACGTGCCTCCTTATTCGATAAAGAAATAGACTAGATAAGTAGCTCGTGTTTCGTATTTTCTCTGTGGTTAAGAAACTCGCTAATTCCATGTGCAAATCGAAATTTTATTGAAGATAGATTTAGTAATTCACTTGTTCCTTAACATTGCATTGGCCAGAGCTGTGCTACGAGATAGAATCAATTCTCGCCATATTTTTGTTATATATTTTCTATGACATTTCTGTGGACAGATGTTTCTAGTTTACATGGTCAATCAGTGTTGCCACGCAGGACTCTGGCTCTAACGAATAAACCAGTCAAAAAGCAAGAAAAACACAACATCCAAACACGGTGTCTCATTTGAGTGTCAAGCTGCTCTCTGAATCGAAAAAGCAAAACTTGGGATCCAAACACTAATATGCATGCGTGGAGTATCTCAAAATAAAAATTTGTACATCCATCAAAAAAGCCTCCCATAGTTCCATGCGCGGAGTTTGCGATAAAATCTAGACTGAAATCTAGCTATCTTACTATTACCGAGAACTAGCTACCTTACTATTCCGGGAATCAGCTGCCTTCCTATTCCGGGAACTAGTCTACATATAAGTTAGCAGCTTGTTATCTTGCATGGTTATGTGTAGACGTGCTGTTGGTACAGACTACAGATCTTTCTGACTGAGCCGCACTGAAATGTAAAACCATACTTGTGATCAGCAGTTACACAACCAAGTACAGCATTTATCCCCTGAAAAGAGAAAGGAATAGTATGCAATAAAAGTAAAAAAAGGTACAGCGGGAACAGGGATGACATAGTTGGATGTGACACGCCTTCTTTAAATTCAAATTACTTTTACATAAATAGCGAAATGTTTTGGCATATCCATAAAATGAATCTACACCGTAGGTTCTCCTTTTGTGATCCTGGCGGTCCTACCGGTCACCGATATGATCATCTCATTTGGCTGTATATCTGGAATCGAAACAAGTTAAAATCAAGAGTTCAAAGGGGTCTAGATTAAATCAAATACTCCACTCACAGTTAATGCAACGATTTTCATTTCAAACATGTTTGAAATTTTCTGGATTAAGTGCAACGTGACCGGAAGTAGTTTGTGCGGGATAATGACGTCTTGATGAGTATCTTTAGTCACGTGATATGGACACCCATTGATGTCATAGTGAGGTATTGGCAAGAAGCAGAAGTAGGAAAAAAATAGGAATGAGTGAAATAATGGGAAACAAAAAAAAAATCTTCTATAAATAGGACAAGAACAGAACTCACAGCTATAGATGATGATAAGTAATTGATAGTTGTTTTTTGAACAGAAATTGCTGGAGTTGTCAGAATTAATTAGCGATGACAATTCACTGCAGACCTGATATCATCCACTCATGTCAAGAGACTAGCGCCTTATGCGCATACTGAATACTGTAGACAGTGAATGAATCGCTGTTTGTGATTAAGCCAAAATCTGGTTAAGCCAGCACGTTTTATTAGGTTCAGACTTTTTTTTTAACGCTAGTTTTAGGTATTATAAAAGCTGATCTGTTGTCTCGTGATCTCACCATTCCGATCAGACTCGGGTCCAGTGGTACGTGGTATATTGGGATTGTTTTTCTACTTGTGGAGTAAGATGTTAAGCAACGCGATCGTTTACTCACTATCTAGAAATTAATTTCCTCTATTTATTTAACTGTTGGTCTATGTATCTTACAGCAGAGGTTTATAACTATCAACAGCATTGAAAGTATCCGTTAGTTCTTTACTCCTGCTCCGCAAGACTTTCGCACCTAACCACTACTTATATTCCTATAACCTTAGTCTACTCTCTGCCCTCAGAAAACTCTCTGACATTAACTAATTAAATTACAATTTCAAGGCCTCCTCAGTAATAATGCAATAAAAATACAGTCGTATCTTGAAATTACGTTAATCTAACACTAGGTAGGAGTTTGTCAAGACTCCCGTCGCGTGCCCCTGGGGATAAACAGCTTATTTTCGGTTTCGATTAACTTTAATAAAAGTTTCTTTTGCTGTCGGCGAGCGATTTGATTAGTTGTTGAAACCTTACTTAATTTTTAAGACCGCATATTCTGTGTAATCTCAAAATACCGGCTTTTTTAGTTCGTAAGTTTTCCTGGACGTTCCGTTTCCCAACGTCCTGCTAAGAACATGCGATGAAGAAACAGGAATGAATGTATAAGGCATGACAAAATGTTCTTAGTTCATTTGCGTGCTAACTCACTGAGAAGCAAGATTTAGGAATTTGATATTCACTGAACTACAAAGCATATCGCAGCTGCGATGAACACTCAGGTATATTGCCCCACGGCATGTCACTAACATCTTCTGAACGACTCCATGCTATGTTTTTTTCAGCACTATCCTGGCTTTATTTTGCTAGATCACCATCCAGTCCAGTAATATTAACTGTTTCTATCCCGAACCGGTGGGAACCATTATAACCAAACAGCCAGGAAACTCTTCCCGGAAATGCACCATGGATGCAGGGTTTTTAAATCCCTGCACGCTACTATGAGTTACACAACCAATCCACTGTCAACAAAATCAGAGCAGACCGGTGGCTAACTGAAGTGACGAAAGAAGAGAGAAAAAATGTCAAATTTGACAAATTGAGTGATTAAATATAGATGAACGTCTTGATACGCGGCTATTTTACTGCTTTCATCGAACTTCTTACAATACGACCCGCTGAATTTTCATTCGCTTAAAAATACGGATCTGTAAATGTTGGTAGATTCGGTGTAATCTGATAAGTAATCAACATATATCTACCAGATCAGATGAAGTGTACATACATGTATCACGTGCTTACCTCAATACGTCACGTGATCTGAGCATGTTTGCCTCGGGGACTTTGACAGTAACAGGACCCAGAAGACTACGCATGCGAAAGACTTCAAATTCACGCATTGGAACTGTACAAGAACTCGCGTGGGTTGTGAATGAAACTCCAATAAAGCCTGCAAAATGATTGATATGATTTATGTGAGGAAGTGCGTGGTATTTCCCTTCGTAAAGTTCATTTTATTGTAACGCTGATTTCAAGTAGCCTCTGTTCTTTTCGGCGAACTACAAAAGACGTCTGCAATGAAGGCTAGATTTCAAGGCTTTTTCTTGTCAATCATGGCCAACACACTTGTAAAGGTCTCTTTTTTAATTTTCAGCGCAATCCCCACTTCCTGGCGCGTAGATGCGCACTCAGTGAAGAAGATCTTGCGCATCACGCATTGTAAAGGAGACTTCATGGGACTAACCAATCAAAATGCTTCATTACTTGGAAAGCCATTTAATAGTCGTCTATTTTCCATTTCCCACCACGACATCTCCTCTATAGCAAAGAAGATTCTGTTTTTCTTATCGAAATGTTACGAATTCCTTGTTTTCATCGCTGATTGTATCGTGTAATGGTAGCCAGTAGCGCACACCTTTATGACAGACCCCCCTCTCCCGCCCGGATTGCTAAAACTCTGTGAGAGGGAGATGCGATATGTACATCCAATACACTGGTTACAACATACACCCTGTAGTTACGATCAGTAGTCACCTGAAGAAGATCCGGTTCTGTATTGTATTCCTGGACAATGATAGACCCCCAGTAGTCTAAGGATCGCTTTCAGCCAAGGATTCTTTTCATAGCTGTGGTTCTTATCAAACGTTTCTTAAAAGTTTAGTATTATCCTAAACCTACCAGGAAAACGTCAGACCAAGGCAAGTGTTAGTCTAATCAAATGTACTCACTTATTCATTTATTAAGCAGCTCAAACTCATCGCCATGTGAAAATTTGAGGGAGTCAGATTATTGGATGTCTTCTGCCATCTCTATCTGCTAACCTTTTGCTCCTGGATTAAAGTTTAATATATCATTATGAAAATGAAGAAAAGATTTGATAATCATTTAATGGAAAGTAAGACTCGGTACTAACTTTAGGGAGGTCTTGTCTGTAGAGTTCTTATTACAGTCCATTGGAAATTAAGTGATTTTGCAAGTTATCAGATGGTTTATCGCGACATTCAGGAAACTAATCAGTTTTAGAACAAAACTAGGAATAGACGACGGGGACGACGCAACGTTCGCGCTTCAGGTTAAGTGGGTCTTGCTCTTCAAACTCATATATCATTTTATGGCTGTTATGTGCTCATATCCAGAAATTTCTGGCTTTTCCCTTGGACCTTATTGGTGAAAGTTCTTTCCTTGCTAGTCCTTTCTTTTCGTCCTCTTCTTACAGCAAGAGATCAAGAGTTTGACACTATTTGTCAGATGTAGCGTGAGCGAGCGAGTCCTAGTGATGCCCCAGTGCGACCTGTGCTTTGTCAGCTCAATTGTTAATCCTATCAGTCCATTCTGTTTTTTTGTTGGGCTACCTAGACCACCAGTGATTTATGACTTTGCTAATTCTAGATTAATCTGTAACCCTGGGCTATGTCTTTGGTCAATGACAGTACCAGAGGAAAAATAGCGCGTTTTTGAGTTTTTAAGGAATTTTCTTTATTTAGAATAATGTGATGAAGTCTTCATCGGTCATACATCACAATTTAACGCAGGGTGCTAAATTACAACTACACTCACTTAACGGCGGAAAATCGATCTTTCATTGAACATCAAATACTGTATTTCAATTCACAATCGTGACAAAGGGCACAGGTTTGTACGGGCTACCCCAATGACACAGTTTAAAATCACCATCAAAAACAAGTCCTGCCGTACAATCCTATCCTATTAGGCGTGCCGAAACTGCACGCACACATGCTCACTCCCTCTGCTGTGAATAATCTAGTGATGTCGAGAAGAAAGAAGCGACTTCCATTAATGGCAGACAGTAGGAGCCCACTTAAGTTCAGTGTAATCTTCAACTGCTGACTGACTGCGATAAGCCCGTTCACTGTCGAAAAACCATTTAATAGTCAAGGCCCGATAAGCCCTTTCACTGTGGGCAGCAAAATCTGGCTTGATCTTTGAGAATATGCCTCGTCTCACTCTTTTCTTAAGGCTTTTCCCGCTCCGTCCCATTTCCCGTTGCATGATACATTACAAACCTATCGAGTGTCAGAAGGAAAACAGCTTAGTTATCAGCAAGAAGCCATTTTGTTCATTTTTCAGTGTTTTTTAGTTACGGCATGGAAATAACATGTGAAGCACCTCTCGTCTATTTTGAACAAAATTTGAAATAGAATGAATGGAATCATATCAATAAAAGTTATATTTTGTTCATTTTTTCCAATTCTATCAACATAGAAAGTGGAATCAAGAAATACGAAAAGTATCAGACACCCCCTTCTATCTTCAGCTCGTAAGTAGTGCGTTCAGTTGCATAACGTAACGTGTCATTTGTTCATCACATATCAGAATCCATCACACTCTCACACTAACTAGCTGTCTGTCTGTAGAAAAAGACATCCTTTACCAGAGGTTTTTGGATCCGCGTCCGTCGGTAATTAAACTGACGTCACAGGGCAGTACTGAGTCATACTGACTCGTGCAATGAAATAATGGAAATTATCTCTTGATGACATATCGATAACCGCACGATTAGATACACGCTTACTCTAATGGCTCATGGCGCCGATCAGACGCCACTACAAACAAAAGCTGCAGCTCTGAATGACATAAAGCTTACAAAACACCGTCAAGTACGGGCAGGTTATTCCCACGTCACGGAACTCAAATCAGTGTTGGAGATTGCGTTACCGAGGTCACGCAAATCGCTTTCATTTATTATCTGATATGGAACTTGAATACTCGGCTACAGAAACGAGGGGGTGGTTCCAATGCCGGGCCTCGAGTAATCCACCAAAAGACCCAGTGAAGTATGGTTGGCTTTGATCAGCCGACAACAGGGCGGCGAAACATGGCAAAGGTAAGTAAAAATCCCACGTCTTGGAACTTGTTTAGATTAGAAAGTGTTATGTGATATCATAGAATGTATCGAGACTTGGGTGGTCAACTATTAGCACAGCACAACACTCGACACGCCACACCAATTGAACGAGATTAGACTGTCAAGAGAAATCCTGAAGGAAACAGATGATCAGATAACATACCAGGGAACTGGAACCCAGAAGGGAGGTAGAGGAAAACTGGGACCAAGGTATTTGATATGATACATCATTTGAGCGATCATTAGTATTATGCGCGCATGCGTGTACGTGTCTTCGAAGCTGGATACATTTTAGGAATGGAAAGGGGATCAAGAACTGAAGTACGTCATCACTACGTCATCACGCGCAAGGTTCAGTACGCGCACAAGAAACCGTTTAAAGAACTTTAATTCTAGATCACTTCAAAACTAGATTAATCAATAAATTTGTGAACTATGTTCGAAATTTAACATCTGTTTACGTTTTTCTTATCTTGCGTTGTCATGGAAACACTCGATATATTACATAAAAATAGCCCTTTACTACATTTATTTTCATGTATTATCTAAGTTTCTTAACCAACAAAATGAAAATTCTTCAATCAAAAATAATGCTGATGTAATTATCTAACGTGAATGACATCGGATCAGTACACCAGCCAACTAATGCTTATCTTTTGAACATGTTACAAGGGGGAAAACCGCGGGTCATTTATCTCTTTTTTCGGCGTCGTGACCGCTGCTGCCTATTTCTGTTTCCTTGGTTGTCATGGCTACCACCGTATTGATCATTTGGGCCAAAGAATTCCCGCCAAAAGTCTTCCTCGACTCTTTAAGGCAAGGGAAAAAAACCGTTAGTAATGTTATGCGCATTTGATCATCTCGTGTAAATTGCGCGTTCTAATTTTTCAAATTAGTATTAGTAAATTGGAAGTTACCTCGAAGTCCGATATCTTGACCTTGTACTAATCCTACCCAACACTCGATGAGTATCTGAGGGAAGATTGAAACCATTTCGCTCCTGTGGAAAACAAAAAAACAGAAAATACATCAACTATAACACAACCCATGCATCCATCTCACACTACACTTGCATCAGTTATCCCATATCTATCCCACAATACATGTTATCCTCTCATTTCCCAATAAAGCAATAAACAACAAACTCACCTGACAGTGACCCCATTCAGAAATATCATAGATTCGTCCATCCATTCGGGTATAATACTTGGCTCGCCCCAATCCCATGTAAGTGGACTCTTTCCAGAAATCTCCCTAGTTAGGTAAGAACAATTACAAATATATCAAGCTTATTCCAACAGGTTCAAAGAAATACATATATGTGAACCATTGAACTCGGCGGAAATTCTTTGAACTGTTGCATACAGTGAAAGAGAATCATTAACAAGAATGTGCTGTACCTCTTTAGCTTGATGCATCGTATTACAGTGATAGCAATGCCGAGCATTCATGACATTTCTATCAGTTAATATTCTACGATGTCTTCTTTCACAGACATCACAAGACAAGCTCTCACGCATCTAAAAATGGAAAAACACTAAACGTTATACAAACTGTATAAAATACTGACAAAATGGAAAAAAATACGTGATATGATATGAATCAAGATGTTGTATTCTTGATCGCAACGAGGATTTAATTCTTCTATAATCTAAGATATGAGACAAATGGATTCTGCAGAATTTCCTCAAATGACACAGAAAAATAGTGATTAAGATGATGGATTTACTGACTTCTTTCATCTGCCTTAAGAATTCATCCAAAACGTCCATTGGATCTGTGAAATTCCTTGGAGGACTCTGATTAACGAAAAGAAGATTTAATCAATACTTGTAAACTTAGATGAAACTCTAGATTTGCCATAAACCTACCCCAGAGCTATGGCTTGTTTGTTTTCTTGCACCTTCCAAGTCAAACTCGGTGCGTTTCTCCTGTAGAGTCAATAAAACAGTACTTATGGTGACTGTATTCTTAACAGAACAAAGGTAACAGGGTTCTCAGTTACTGAAGGGGAATCTTCTGAATCACTGTGCACCTCATTATATGACAAGGTAATTTCACCTGCTCTCATTGGCCAATTTATGGTCCATAACTTACAGTACAGACCACCAACCTTATTTCTGTGTTTTTCTTGCCATATATTACACAAAGATCTTATTAACCTTGCTTGCTCAGTCCATACATGAGTAATGGAACGTTCTTCCCACTTTTACAGCCTGTGTGCTATGTGCTTGGGCCGTAAGGCAGTGGAAAAACTAGGTCCAATCCTCCTTCTCTGCCCCCACCCCACCCCACCCCTGGTAAGGACAAATACTCACTGGATCGCCAATGATGTCATATGCACCACTTAAAATGCGGAAAGCTTCTGGTGCACGGACATCAGAATTCTGTTATAAACAAAGACAGAAATAATGTTGTTGTTGTTAGCTGCATGCATGACTGCACATGATGGTTGATGGTGCATCATGATTAATGGTGTACCTTATCTGGGTGTACAAGAAAATGGTGTACCTTATCTGGGTGTACAAGAACTGCTAGTTTTTTGTACTGCTTTCTAATATCCTCATTGCTTGCTTCATTTGGTACACCTAGAATACTACAATCAAATTTAGAAAGTGAAAGAACTGTCAAAAAACTTAATTCATAATGCAATATGGAACCTGATATTGGGTCACAAAGGTAAATGTGAGCTTGGTTACTGCTACCTCTCTATCTGCTCCTAATGCAGCTACTGCTATTGCCACTGCTACTGCTGCTTGCTGCTTGCTGCTGCTGCTGCTGCTACTGCTACCTGCTGCCACTGCCACCATTGATTATTTTAATACTACAATTTCAACAAAGAGGCTGTACAGTACCTGTATGGGTCACTGTTCTTTTTTAGTAAAAGTTGTTGAACTGCATCTTCACCTTGAACAAAGAGAAATAAAACATGAGTATGTAGAAACCCACTAGGGTACTATCATGAATCCTGCAATCTGATTGGCTCACATACTCATTAACTGTTGAGTGATAGTGAGTAGCAAAAAAGGTGGTTTTGTGCTAAAAACATTAAAATAACTGGTATGAATTTGAAGGTAGTATGCTAGTGGGTTTTCACTAAAACTCACCCACTACGCACCTTGTTGACTGTATGTTGGCTTATAGAAAACTCAAAACTCTTAGTCTAATTGTTAAATAGAGCAGATTTCATATAACTGAAAAGCTCATGACATGAACATGATCAAGGCATGGCAAGGCAAGTCAAAATTCTAGAAAACATCATGGTTCCAGCAAGGCGCACTTATGGCACAGATGATGATATGACCATGACATACCTGTATTTGGGAGATTGTAAGTTTTTGCAGGCCTGTTTGAACCAAAAAAGAATTTTCTAATGCCTAATGTCCTTATTCCAAGGTACCATCTTATACACCTGGATTTCCAGGAATAATACAATCCAATCAACCACAACACAAGTCCCAAGCAGTACGACATTAACTTGGCTTTCCACAAAACCAACTTGTTCTTTACTGCAATGGAAATTCTGAATGACATTATCATTTTCACAAGAAACTTGAGTATGAAGAAGAACCTATGAAGAAAAAGAGGATTATATTGCATAGTCTTCTCTTAGCACCTGCACTAATCTAACAAGGGTACACATACTGTAACTGAGTAGGGTAACTGCTGCAGCTTCTGCTACTACTGCTGCTACTGTTGTTTGATTTAAAAGTGCAGTGTCAAAATGTCAACCATTTTTTATTACTGGATGTAGAGGTGGCCAATAGCCTCTTCACACTGTATAGACAGTACGGCAATGCTACCCTTTATCACTGATAAGAGTTGTTCTATAGCTCTTGAATTACATTGTCAATTAATGCAATTTGTTTTAAATTGTTTGTTAGTTAGCTGATACATAAAATAAAAACTTACCCCAAAGCAGCAAAAAACAGTGTGAAAACCAGCACTAACAAAGCATAGTACAATATCCACATAAAGGCAGTACAATACTTCTTACCTATGGGAAATAATGAGACAATCACAAGGTGATACAGTGTACAAGGGAAATTTGGGAGATTATTTAATAGCAACAACTGTAACAAGGTACAGGTAACATCAATGCTGTACTGTACATACATGACTGCCAAAATGTCCACTCCTTTGGTTCATTCATCTTGTTGCTGTTTGATATCTTCTTTATCATTTCTTCTTTTGTGATTCTGTTTGTTCTCTCCTGGCCTGGAATCTGCTCATTTTCTTTGGCACTTTCAGGATTCTTCTGCTTGTGTTTTTTAGAGAGCTTTGTTCCAGCTGTTGTCTGTTGTCTGATGCTATCTTCTTGAGATGTAGATTTTTTCTTGTGTGCCTTCTTCCCTTTTCTATCAGAAAAAGTTCCTTTTTTTGGTAATTGTGCTTTATCAGCATGTTTCACAGAATCCTTTTTCACATTTGAGTGCAAACCCTCTTTAGAATCTTTTTCATCCTGAGGTTGAGCACAAAAAGTTCTTGATTGATGAGTGCTACTCCTCATATGGAGTTTCTCTTCATCTGCTTGGGAAGTGCTTCTACCTGATTCAGTAGTGAAAGTATCCTTTGAAGGCAGCACATATTCCTTCTCTTTGTTCTTGGCAGAGGAAGAGGGTGAGGTTTTACTGGCAGTAAAGTGTGTTTTTTTTGAGCCTAAAGAAGTTGGAGAAGAATCCTTTTTTGATGCTGCTGCTCCTGCTGTTGGCTTGGTGTCTTTAACATTAAAGTAAAACCTTAGATTTCTATAAAATTCATTTTCAGAGGGGTCCATTTTTGGTTTGCTCTTTGTTGTTTCACCAGCTGAAGTAGTAGGAGGAATGCCATAATAACCCATTCCATTCAAAAAATATAATCTTTCTTTCTCTTCTTGTTTTGGAACTTCTTCATTCAGGCTCTTTGAAGAAGAAAAACTGTTTCCAGAACTTCCACCAGTTTTATTCTCTTTATAGGAAGAATTGAATAATGAATTAGAATCAACTCTAGATTTCTTTTCTTCATTGACTTCTTCAACCAATTTATCTGTTCTTTCATAAGTACCAGAATATGAAGGTAGATGATTGTCATCACCAACAGAGAAGTCATTAATGCTTCCATTATTTAGGACATTATCATCATCACCACTAATATTATCAATGTTATTGTCATTACTATCACTAATATCACTGTCTTCAACATCTTCACTATCACCATCATCTTGGCTTTTATCATTTAACAATTTCATGTAAGTATCCCAACAATCTTCACTTTCTCTTTGTTTACAAACTTCTTCAAAAAACCTAGAATCAATATCAAATCCATCAATGTTATACTTAGCAGGATTAGGGAACCAGGAGAATTTTTTCCCATCATTGGAGCTAGTTTCATGTTCTTCTTCATCACTGAAAAGAGCTTCTGACTTTACTGGTTTTTCTTCCAAAGGAATTTCTTGGACAAAAATTTTGTCTTTGCTACTTGTATGGCATTGTGAATTCTTCTCCTTTGGGCTGTTTACCTGGTTATCATTAAATGTATTATGTTCTTTAGAAGAGAAGCTCGCATTTCTAGAAACACTTGAGAATTGATCAGTATTATGCCAATCCTCAAATGGAGAACCAGAAGTTTTGTTAAAATCAAAAAGCTCTTGTTTTGAGGAAGCTGTAGTCTTTTGATGATTCAAATCTTCCATTCTTGAGAACAAGAGATCATTCACGTTTCATGAAAGTTCAGTGAAGATTTCATTATCTTCCTGAAGACAAATAGCCTAAAATGAAAAAACAAGGACAGATCAATGAGAGTAGCAAAGCTAAACAAAGTATTACACCAATATATAACAGATGGGCTGCCAAAAATCTTGATCTTTTTTATTTGGTGTTAAGAAACTAGAAGGCAATCTACAATGTATATGCTAGACTATCAATTTGCACCATTCCTGTCTTGTTTTATAGCTGGCCCTTTTTCTCAATCTCAAACATGGCACTAGAGGTTCTGTCACATTTGCTGATAAACACTGTCTATATTCCTGTCTATATTATGCAAATGTGCCAACCAAATGTCAATTGATTTGGCATTTGATGCAACAATGATAAGGAACGGTGTGACTACCAAACTTTGAGGATCAATGTACAAAATATTTAACTGCAATTTATAGAGATACAACTGTATCTTAGTGGCTATATCTGAAAAAAACACCGAGTATAGCATTAAATACATAAATTGCTCACAACACTAGAAGCACAAGGAATGTGAACAAACAGAACATCATAACCCAGAGGTGATGACGTTAGATTCTTAGAAAAGACAGACTGATTTATTAATAAGATGACATAAAATATAACAACTCATTCTAAGTGTGTTTGTGACACGAGCAAGCATAAATAAATACATCACAAGTGAATATATTCTCTCACATGGTGGTAAAAACTAACATCTAGAGTTTGTTAAGAAAAAATAAAGCCTTGTATTGAATGCAAATGTGAAATTCCCTAAAGCGAGACAGACGGAAGCCATCGTCAAGCAAAACTTGAAAATATCTAACCTAACTTAACTTCTACAAGCCTACATTAGTAACCAGAGACTCCTACGACTACTTGAAGTATGGGCTCCACGAAATGATCAATTAAAACAAAGATCAGAATGTTCAGGGAAGTAAGAAAAGCCGTCAGACCGCATGGATCGAACGAGATGGCCCAGCTCCAATTTCATGATGATATTAAGTTATTTAATTGAAATGTGCAAATCTTTGATATATCCACCTTTTACTCAACGATTTCTGATCATCCAAATGCTTCATGTAGCTCCATCTAGCGTTAGATGTTAACTGGAATCTTAAAGAATCTACTGTGACGTTGAAATTTCCGTACAAATCAAATAAAGATCACACGGTTCCAGAACAGAACTTCGATTATTTTGCCTCAATATTTTCGAGGTTTTTCTTAGTCGCGCCCGTCATAGCTATAAACAGCGGTATTTTAGCGCCAATTTTAAGTACCTAGTTTGAGTCCCCCAAGGTTCCTCACATACCATATCTTGAAGTATCGTTAATAATCGTTTGATTCATATTTGCTTAACAGTTTTTGAGCAATCAATAAGTTTATTTTTAAGTTCATTGTAGTAAAAATCAATAATAAAATAAAATATATTTATGAAAATTATGACAGAATGTTTGAGCGCACATTGCCTCTTTTAAATCATGCCTTAAGAATTATCATTAATATGATTTTATGTACATCCCCTTTCAGATATGATTATTTCTATAATAAAGATAAATAAATCACTTAAATACGAGAAATTATCGATTGAGATTTGCGATGTACGAAGATGAATCGACGTGCAGGTTTGATTCATCGTGAGTGCATCGTGTCGAGGTTATTTCACGCGGCTACACGCCGACACGTGTATCCAACATGGCGGTCTCCAAGGAGTTTTCATTTCTAATATTCTTTCTTCCGTTTTTCTTCTCCAAAGTTAGTTCCAGCTTAACGATTAGAGGAGTAGCTTTGACTAGTAAGTATCTGCAACAGGTTTAACTGTTCGTGTGAAATTTATATGTGGTTTTTTTGAGGGAGTATAAAAGCGTTTAGCTGTTCGTCAACCTCTGGCTTCATTAATTTGTCACAGCGAGTTACTGGATTTAAATTGTATGAACTCCTTTATTGCATTTCCTTAGTACTTCAGTCATATCTTGGAATTTGCCCGTTTATCGAAAAGTCTTCTATAACAGCTTGAGCCGAAATTTGCAGGTTGAAATATAGTTTGATTTGATCTAAGGTTCAAATTATCAGTGACCATCAAATCTGAAATAACAAAACCATTGGCACGAAAAATAATTTGTATTACTTAAATGCTTACGAAATGGTAAATAATCAAGAAACTATTAGTAAAGCTCAGTTGAGTTGTATTTTATTTTTGGCTGTAGTGGCTCAGAAAAACTTTGTGAAAATTTCATTAAAGTATGTGATTTCGTTTTTACATTTTAAGAATTCAGTCTGTAATTCAACAGACAAATTGTGTTCTTTGTTTGCTGTCGTAAAAGTTATTTCCAGAAAATATCAGTGCTCTTTTACATAACAATATCACACTCACCACCCCAACCAGGTATTGGAGCAGATTTTGTACGAATGGGAAGTGATACAACAAATAGGCCCCTTGCAGCACGTCAGAATGCAGCTGAATTTGGAGGGCAAGACAATAGGTTTCTGGTTCTCTGGAGTTGAGGTTCTTTTGTCTTGCCTTCAAAATTCAGCTGCATTCCAACGTGCTGCAAGGGCCTATTGGTAACCATACTATAGCCATAATGTACTTTACTGTAATCGGAAATATGCACTGTGATTAGATAATTTGCATTCAATGGGAAGCCATTCCAATGTTACTGCATAACATGTGTGCATGTTTGTAGGGGGGGGGGGCACTTATCAGATGTTGCCATTTACAACTAGATTGTACATAGATGTGATAAAGTGTGTTTTGTTTCTTGTTTTCAGAACTTCCATTGTACGATAGTTCTAAAGACTTTACCTGTTTAGATGGTTCTCAAACTATTCCTTTTAGTTCTGTAAATGATGATTATTGTGACTGTAAAGATAATTCAGATGAACCAGGTAAGAAATGCATGTACACTAAATTTTGTGTTAGTGTACAAAACTGTAAATTCACAGTTGTACTAAAGTAAGAAATGTTTTCCAGTGGGCAAGAGGGTCACATTTTTAATGTGGGCATATCTATTGTTCCACAGGTACAGCTGCATGTCCAAATGGTTCATTCCATTGTACAAATGCTGGCTTTAGACCAAGAAATATTCCATCATCTAGGATAAATGATGGTATATGTGGTAAGTTTGAATCCCATTAATACTGGTGTCAATTGCTAAAAATAGTATTCTCAATTCATGAATAATTAATGAGAAAAATTACATCACCACTGTGATGTTGGTTATGTGATCTCAATTAGCATAAAATTTGGCCAACTTTTGCTTCGACCTTCTTTTAGAACTATTCATGGTTTTAGAAGCTTGATCAAATACTTGAAAGAGTGTTTCATATCCCAACACTTCATATAAAAAGTAGGACTTCATTTGCCCACTTTCAAAGTTTTTCTGATCTTGAAATATTACATGTACTACTAATAAAGAAGTTTTGATAGAATTAATTTTACCAAATTTTTGACTTCAATGAGGAGTCACTGATTGACATTTATTTTATATATCCTGTACTGCACAATTAATGCTTGTTAACAATTTATCTTGATTTCTTGTGTAGATTGTTGTGATGGTAGTGATGAATATGAAGGATTAGCAAACTGTCCAAATAATTGCAAGTAAGATCCATTGTACCTTGTGTCCTGCCATATTTTCTCTTTTATACACCTCTGTATGAATAGATAAATATAGAGAGCTTATCGAGATGAGCTTTCAGTGAAGCAAATTTATTTAGATAGCACCCTATGATACCAGTATAACATCTATTGAAAAGCCTGGGCTATTCCCTATAAATGGTATTTTATCACTGTGAAGTAATTTACTGAAGATTCTGATTTATTATTTAGAGAATTGTATAAAGAAGATTACGAAAGAAGAAAACAAGAAATTGAGTTGGCAAAACAGGTAGAGCAAAGTGGAATTTTCCTAGACATATATACAGCTATATCAAAAAAGGTTGTCCTCAAGATAGGCGATAGGTCATACCAGAACTATCTGATAAACAAATGAAAAAAGGACATTAATTAAAAATGCTAAAAATGGTTTCTTTTGGCTGCCAGCAGCACTGAATGTCTCAATATTAGTCTAATGACAGAGTATTATTATATTTGTGCAGACTCAGGTCTTGGAACGACCTATCTCCTATTGCCTATGTTGTTTGTGGATGACAGCCTTTTTTGAAATAGGTGTATATACTATCTCTGAACACATCTGATGAACTGGACATATCAACATTACTACCATAAAATATTGGATAGAAAAAGATATATAGGTTAATCCAAAAAAATATTAAACTAGAGGTGATGTGACGACATAATGTGTCCTATGTGCTCAGATGCAAGAAGAAATGTTTTTATGTACAGTTTTTATGAGGTGTGTTTATTCTTATGATAGGGACTTGCTAAGAAACAAGAACATATAGAGGAAGGAAAACAGAAGAAAGCTGACAGAAAGGTATGCACTAACCTGGGTTAAAATCCAAGAAATTTCCAGAACAAGCCTTTGTGGCCTTCTTTATGAAGAAATAAATTAAATACAAATAAAAGATTGAGATGAGTTGTCTGTACTGAGGGGGAAAAAACAAACTGGCTAACAATCAACCAGTTATGATTTCCTAGAATTCTGAATTGGGAAAAACATAAGAATACAATACATTCAGATATAAGCATGGGTTTATTACAGCAGTCACCAGAGAGACAGATTTTATCACTCTGTTGACAGTAGCTTCAGAACTTTGCTATTAGCTACTACATTTTTTAAGGCTTACTGTAATAACAATATTTGTATTATTTTTGCTAGCAAAAACTAGAAGAGCTAAGAGAAAAGCTTGAAGGAAAGACAAAGGAATTAGAAGAATTGAAAGGTAATTTTTCTTTATTGTTATAATAATACAGTGTACACATTCATCCAAATTCACTGGTTTCTAATTCTCAACTTTCAGAAGCATTTTGCATAAATACATATCCTTTACTGCACATGAAAACTATTGAGTTCATGCAAAGTGCTCCTCAAATTTGATGCAAATAATCCAAAATGAAATGCTGTATGGGTCATAAGAATATGCACTTTGATTTGCCTTGAGGTTCGTCCCAAGTTCCCTTTTCAACTCTTTCATTTCCACTCACAGGGATCCCATAACATGTGAGAGTACTCCTTACCTTCACATCCCCATTGGTCAGTAATTATCAGAACACATTTATTTATGTAGATCATGAATAAGGGATGTTTTACTGGATTATTTTTAGCTGCCAAGGAAACTGTTGAAGCTGAAGAAAAAGAACTGAAAGATAAACACAAGAAGGCATGGGAAGGTAGGTTGATGTCTTTGCAGTCACAGCCCTTGTTTTAGGAGAGTGGCACTTAATAGCTACATAAGTTAACAAACCTGTGGCTCTCTATCATGGAATTGGAATTTAGAAGTTTATTTTTGAAGAGGGAAGAAAATCATAGAACCCAGAGCATATCCTAACCTATTGTGAGACTATTATAGCAATGTTAAGGGCTGGTCGTAACATGGAGGGGGGAGGCAGGGGGTAAACAACTTACTTACTTAAGTGAGAAAGTGGTAGATATCAGAAATGATTTTATTGCAGCCCATCATTCATCCATCCATCCATCCACCCACCCCCCACTCATCCATTATCCTGTGCAAACCTAAGATTTTTATTTAGCAAAGGTCATAAATTATAATGATAAAGATCAAGAACTAAGATTATGTTTCAAATTGTCTTGCATTTTTAAAAGCATTTTCTTACAGTTATTTGATTTATATTTATAAATCCTGAAGAGAAGAAAGCTGAAATTCTCGCAGAAAGAGAGAAAAAAGCAGCCAAAGCAGCATTTATCACCCTTGACACTGATGGAAGTGACAGGTTGGTATTTAGATTATGACAAAACATGTTCAGCAATACTGCATGTACGCTGTGCTGTTTCCAACCACAGAATGCCAGTCAAGATGTTATTGTATGTGCAAGTTTTTTTTCTTTAAGTTTAAATCAAGGTATTGTTGTATTAGTATTGCAGTGAATGAGATTGTGGTTACAAAACACCTTGATAAAGAGTACACAGCGGAGGAAGCCAAAGTAAGGCAAACATTTTTTAACCCTGTAGCTCAACTTTGTTAACATTTATCAATTAGTTTATTGAAAATTTATAACATTTTATAACATATAAGGTGTGGGTTGGGAATAAACATTTATCCTATTTTATTATAGAAAGAGTATATATATATGCAGAAATCACCTATTTTATTCACACTTTTAAATTTAAAAAGAACTGAAGAAGCATTGCTACTAGTTTTTTTAGTCTACGGCTCTGATGTTGGAGATCTACCAGGAGCAATATCACTAATATAAGCACCTTTCTCTATAATCGCACTCAGTATGGATCCATATTCCTTATCTGAGCCGAGAAGAGAAAGGAGAATGACTTCTCTAACTTATTAATTTTCATTAGTATTGCTCATTATACTTGTGAATAATAACTAGAGTATATTTCCAAATAATTCTGATATTTTGGAATTTGGATTCCTGTGTCATTATTGATATGAGAAAGAACTGGATCTCAGCCTCTTCCTTGTCACTGCACTGAAGATCATACAATAAAGAAGTTCATTTATATCTCAGTTCAAATTTTAATTGTTTTTTATATTTTTATACTTTTAGGAACTCTTGGGAGGGAATGATGAAGTAGACATGACCAAATTCACTCAAGAATTATGGAAAACAATCAAAGACAAGTACAAGGCTAAGCTTGAGGTACCCTTCATTCCATGCAGCATGCAGCATTAAGTATTTCTGAATTGACCATAAAATGATAGCAAATAGCAGAACTTAGACCACATAAATATCATTTATGTCATGGTAAATTAATACTCGTCATATGGCACATCCTTCCTATCTCTCTTTTTCTATCTGTTGTTTTTATTTTCAGGAACCCCAAAAAGAAGAGGAAACCCCAGCTGAGCCACTGCCAACAGAAGGTATTTCCATTCATTTTAATCTTCAAAATGTAGATCAGATCCTCTATAAACCCCTTTCTCTATAATCGCACTCAGTATGGATCCATGTTCCTTATCTGAGCCGAGAAGAGAAAGGAGAATGACTACTCTAGTTTATTAATATTCACTAGTATGCACTAGTATGCACTAGTATGCACTAGTATGCTGGTGAGCAGAAGCTAGAAAACACCCTGAATTACTTGACTGTGTTGTGTTGTGTTTTAACATTTATAATTGTTGTTGATGTTGATGTTCCTGCTGTAGATGGTGTTGGTTGTGATGATGATTATAATTGTTATGGTGGTGGTTGTGATGACAACAATTCTAATGTAAATGATAATGCATGATGGTTATGATAGTGGTGATGGTGGCGACGATGGTGATGATAGTGGTGATATTCCAAATCAGCAAATTTTTTAGGAATTTTTTTCTGTGTTTGATATATAATCAGAGCCCCCAGTAGATCCTCTTCCTCCACCGTCAATTGATGATACCATTGAAGACAATCCTGATGTTCCTGATGTTGATGGAGATGATGATGAGGATGATGATGAGGAAGATGAGAAAGTAGAACCTCAAAAGCCACCCTCACCACCAGTTGATGGTAAGTCATGTGAATGAAGTACTCTACCATACACACACATTGAGAGATTAACAAGGGAGCTTTAAGTGTCGTAAAAATGCTATATTTGATTTTACTTGTTTTTTTAAAATATTTAAGTTCATTATGGGTATCAGGCCAATTCTTGTGAGCTTTGCAACACTTGGTGCTCACTCTTATTCATTCCTTGACCATCCACCCAGAACAATAGACTGAAACTCTTGATGTGTGTATACATGTACATGCATACTGGGAGTTACAAGTACTGTATTTACCACCAAATTAATGAGAAGACAAGATGATAATTAATCTATTGACAGATGCTTCCAATGCATTTTCTTTATCTCCAGAATCCGAAGAAGAATTGAAGATGCCCGATTATGATGAAGAAACAAAAACCAAGATTGAAAGTATGTCTGTCTGTCCGTCTCATTTTTAAGTGTGTAGGTAAACTAAATATTGTACCATATGTGGTATTGGTACTACCACTCTTGTTAAAGCTAAGCTGTAAGATGTTTACAGTAGACACAGCAAGCATTCAGTATCAGTGATGGTGTTTACTACCACTCTTGTTAAAGCTAAGCTGTAAGATGTGTAGAGTAGACACAGCAAGCATTCAGTATCAGTGATGGTGTTTTCCATTATTTTCAGCTGCTGATAAAGCAAGGAAAGATTTTGAAGAGGCAGAAACAGAAAAGGGGAATATTGAAAGGGAGATAAGGTAAATTGATAAAATCCTTTTTTTAGTTTGACAATTTCACACAAAATGTGGGTGAATGTGATGTTTTTAAACATTGTCATTATGATGTTAATGTGTCAACCATTTTAACAATAGGTTTTGTCACATTACTTTGTTGGATGATCCAATACGTTTTTGGCTGGCAATTTAAATGACAATTAACCAAAACAAATTGTCACTGTATGCCCACCAATAGAACTTGATCTCCAAGTTTTGTTAACTTTATAGTTATTTATTTTTATTTTTTCAGTGAAATAGATAAAATGTTGAACATTGATTTTGGAGAACATGATGAGTTTGCCCCTTTGTCTGGCAAGTGCTTTGACTACACTGATAGAGAGTAAGTATGGTTTTCAGTAATCAAATACTTGAATATACAATAGATATGTATGTATTGACCCTTATTCAGATAATGTGTACTGGTATGGTCTTTACTTTACTTGTCTGTTCAGACAGAACACATATAAACAATCCCCCTTCTTTATTTTCACATTTGATATGGATTCAAAGAGAGTTAAGTGATCTCTACAGTGAAAACTAATACAGATTAAACAAGTGGTAATTTAATTTTGAAATTTTAAATTTTAGCAAAAATATTTTTTCATGGGGATAATGTCTCTTTTTTTTGTTTGTTTGTTTTTCATTAGGTACATGCTAGTATTCAATCTTTCTACAAAACACTGTAAAAATATTTATCCCTATGAAAAAAACAAACAAACAAAAAACATGAGAAAGGAGAGTAACACTTCTACTTTTTATGTGTTTATTGAATTTCACTTTTAATTGGTTCCTGACCATGGTCTATAAAAGTTTTACTACAACTTGACAGCAAACTGTGGGAAATAAAAGGACATATCACTAGAAGCTATCGTAAATTTATTAAATAGATGATTGTGCTGACAATATTCTTTTTAGCAGGTTTTTGCTTCTTTTGTTTACAAAAATTAAAAAAAAGATTTACAGAGAAATGAATCTTTTAATTGTTATGATAAGAATAGCTAGTTGATGTTTTTTAATTGTATGTTTGTCCTCAGGTACCTTTATAAACTATGTCCATTTGAGAAAGCAACTCAACAGCCTAAAGATGGTGGTGGTGAGACTTCTCTTGGGTAGGTTTTACTTCTTTGCTGCTTATAGGACAATATACTCAGTACCTCCAAAATCACATTACCAATTTGCTTGTAGGACATACATAGTGTACATCCTGTTTTTCAAAGATTGTTTGAGCACCTCAACATATTGTAATAACAGTGACACCAGATATGAATATAATTATGAACTTCACACTGAACAACCCAAAAGAATTCATTGTACACTAAAAATGTTTGTTTTTCTTAAATAGTTTTTAATTAGGTATATTGTCTCACACAGGTAAAAAAAAGTGGCTTGCCATTGAAGGGGTTAATCTTATATCATCAAAGAAACACAGATTTATTTGAAACCACATATGTACATTATAATTTTCCTTTCTGGATGTTTCTCCCTCCAGAAATTGGGGCCAGTGGTCTGGTAAAGGTGATAAGTATTTGAGTATGAAGTACACAGGTGGCCAGAACTGCTGGAATGGTCCTGACAGATCCACTGAAGTAAGTTCTATTCAATCCTGCATACATCCTTCATGAGTCAATTTAATGTTAAAGGACTAAAGGACTAGATAGAGCACTAGGGAATTTCCAGAAGTGTGTGGCCTATCCTGTTATTGTCAAACCCACTTTCCTTGGATACACTTCCCTCCATAAGATACACCTCCCTACCCCCAACCTAAATCACTGCAGCACAACCTGTCATCAAAAATGTAGACAATTCTCCTGCTCATCCTCTTTGTTTTTGCTCATATTCAGATATTGTAGATGCTTTCATTTAACTGTTATATGTACATGTATCCTTTGACCTGCCCTTAATTACCAGATTTTTTGCTCTTTCCCAGGCATGGGCTGCCTTTGCTATGCATTACCTGCCTTGCCTTGCCTTGCCTTGCCTTGCCTTGCCTTGCCTTGCCTTGCCTTCTCTTCTCTTCTCCAAGCTTTGCTTAATGTTTTTTTTTTTGCTTAGTTGCCGCATTTTTTGTATGACTGTGAAAAGCTTGCAGCATAAACATGACATGGTCATGGCATGTCAAAGTTCTAGAAAACATCACAGCCATGACAAGGCACACTTATGGCACTGATAGTGCCAAGAGCTTTTTACCATCATACCAAAACTTCTCTAACAGTACCCTTATCCCATTCATTGACACTGGTTATTTATTTGAACAGGTAATACTTTCTTGTGGTAGTGAGAATCAGTTAGTATCGGTAACTGAACCCAGTCGCTGTGAATATAGAATGGAGTTTAAAACCCCATCAATATGCCAGGATCATCATGCTGTTCACACTGAGCATCAAGAATTATAACATAAAAGATTAATGTTGAGCAATATCTAAAAAAAATGCTCAATTTTCTACTTCTACCTTACAATTACTGACAGTGAAAATCATTGCATCACAACCCATGCTATCCTAATTTTGGTTAAATTTTTGTACTTTTCTGAATTGTCAATAATCTTTGGGGGCAGGAGTTATGTGAATTTGTGAAAATCATTAGTTGATTTGAATAACCCCTGCACCAAATAATGACTGATGGATCAGAAAAACACAAGTCCAACTTTGGTTGGATTTTTTAAATGATAATAAGGTGGTGATACGATGATTGTTCCTATAATAAACTTAAAAATGTGTAACTATTATACATGTACTTTAGAAATATGTAACTAAAGATTATTAGCAATTTTTGTTAAGATTTTTCTCCTCCAATATTTCAAAGGTACAAGGGGCATTTTCATGAGGTACACAATAATACTAAGTTTGACACCAGGTATCTACATGTGTCCCTAGGAATGACATTCCACATGTCAAGAGGACTATGTATAGTATGTAACATTAAGAGGGTAAATCAATGAATTGTCATTCCTGTTTGTTTGTCAATTTGCATGGAATGCTTTAAAAAACTCAAATTCTGCAAGTAAAGTGATATGATTTCTTTTGAATGAAAGTAATAAACTACTGTTTTCTAACTTTTCATTTAAAATTTGCAAGAGTGATTACCAAATTTAAAGCTTAAAAAATTGATGCATTTAGACAAAATATGTACCATATATCTTGTCTTAAATTCTAGACATTACTTAAAGGCATAGACTACAGCCCAGGTTTTTCTTTCGTTTTGGGTCATTTTTCACACCTTTTCAAAATGGGTCATTTTTGTGCCAAAAGCATGCTTTTGATTGAAAATGGGTCATTTTCACACCTTTTGGGAAAATATCAATGATTTATCCCCATATTAAATTTGTTGATTTTGGGCCATTTTCCAGCAAAAAGCATGGGCTATAGCCTATGGTTTTGATGGAAAATGGGTCATTTTCACAGCTTTTGGAAAAATATGAATGATTTATCCCCATATTAAATTTGTTGATTTTGGGCCATTTTGCAGCAAAAAGCATGGGCTATAGCCTATGGTTTTGATGGAAAATGGGTCATTTTCACACCTTTTGGAAAAACATGAATGATTTATCCC
>JAAAQI020013237.1:0-19907 GCA_011800005.2 Stichodactyla mertensii | reverse complement strand
CGGCCCCCAGACCATATGCGACCAACCCCTTGCTCTAACCACGGTTCACGTCGATTTGAAAGAGAAAAATAACCTAGGTGTGGTGCATTGTTTTGGCATGCATTGTTGTGGTAATTCTTTGAAAGCGATAGACGAGTGGTTAAATGCGTCGTGCTTTCAAGACAGTTTAGTCAAGCCCTTTTGGGCTGGGTTAGTACTCGGATGGGTGACTACTGATAGCTACTTGGTGAATTTAGAACTTTTCTTTTTTATCTTCGATTTTATCTTTCTTTGTATTCAAAGTTTTTAGTCCGTTTTTCTATATTCCAGGGGTTTTTAGCATGCATCAAACTGATTTTTCGTGTTAGAGTAAAGAAAATAAATGAAATACGGATTTGTTTTATTTCCTTTTTCATTTTCAATTTTATCTAAAGTGGCCTCAAGACGGCCTTTTTGCCTGAAGTTTTTATTTCAACCCTCGGGCCGAAATGTTACTGTATTCGACTTGCCAACCCATAATATTGGCTGTGCCTTGTTCGCATTGGCATCCACTACGGGCTTCAGTCATGCCCTAGTAATGAAACTACAGTAAGGGAGGGATGGGGAGGATCAGATCTTGTAGAAAAAGTGGGAAATGCTAGGGCGTAAGGGAGCAGAACACTATATATTGGCATCGAGAAAGGAGGGTGTGGCTAAGCATGTCTCGATGTGTGCCTCCCTCTGGCCCCATCCCCTTCATGATGACCAGCTGTTGATCCCTAAAGTCCAATCGCCAAGGAAAAATCCAGAAGAGGAGTTCAGGGATGCACACACCCCCTGACATGAGTGATTTACTTTCAATTATGGCTTTGAGCATTGTTTACTTTTGGTGCTCGACTCCAGAACATAAACGGTGCACCCCGCCCCTCAAAAAATCCTGTTGATATTTGAATATGATTGAATGAAAGAACGCCCATTGCCTTAATCTGATTTAGCGGGAAGGAAAAGCTATCGACACAAGGCATCTAATTATGTCTATCTAAAATCAAGAAACCATTCCGACCCTTGACTCTTGCTCGTTGTCCATAGTGTCTCCTTTCCCCCTCCCCGAAGGGCATTTGCTTGGACAAGAGAATTCGCGCCAAAATCCAATATGGCGCCTGTTTTGATAAAATTGGTCGTACGATTTAGCTCCGAGGTATTTACGTAATTTCTGTATTCAAATGCACCAACTTGTTGAATTGAAAAACTCTGACAATAGATAATTCAGTAAACAACTTTTCTTCCATGTTTTTTTAGGATTTGGTACACGGGAAAGTGGAAAATTTATTGCGTTCTCAAGTTGAACCTTCTGCAGGGAGATGGACTTGCTCGAAAGGTGACACTAGCCAACGTCTTGAAGCAGAATTCCAGTTGGAAAAACCATCTTATATCAACCATATTGATATTGGTAGGCGTTAATACAGTCTTATCCTACTACGAATGATAGTGTTTTTTGTATTTCAGGGAGATTTTTTCGAGATTTAAGCTTACTGGTTACAGTAAAGCTTAATTAATTAAGATTAAGATTCTATGTCAAAGGCCTTTCCCAAGATATGGTTGAATGAGTCCTGTACTTGCCAAAGCCTTGATTTCATTACCGTAGCAGTTCCTTCATGGTGTTACTATGTAAATTATATATTATTTAATCAGTAACTCTTCATTGCTTTATTGTTTAATTATCACGAAGTCCATTGTATCAGATTAGTACTAGCTCAGTGCACGATGGTATTGTACTGAAATCGAGACTTTGGCAAGTACAGGACTCATTCAACCATATCTTGGGAAAGGACTATTCTTACTTGGTTGCCCCCCCACCCCACAACCCTTGGGTCAAAGAATGATAGGTGCATAAATGCCCCAGTAATGAATGGTGGGTGGGGGTGTGGGGAGGTGGGGGGACGTCCAGGGGTTTCAAATGTCTGATGAGTAATTATTTTATCCATTGAATGGGTTTGGTATCTTACTTTGTCAGTATACTCACAGTTTGGGAATTACATCTATTCTTCTGTCAATCTAATCTTTCAATCAGTGCTTCCACATTTTAATAAATGAAACCCCTGCCACCTAGCCACCAGAGGACAGTATCTGGTGAATATTCTAAATCATCATATGACTGATACAGACTGGCTTGCATGTTCCTGTGAAAACCATTCACAAAAATCATGTGATTAAGCACATACATATTTCTTGAACCTGTATCAGGACCTAGACCCACCTGACTTGAGCCAGGTTTTTATGTGCATTTAAGATTAGACATGAAAAGGCCAGAAAAGGCTCATGAGAAAATGCTTATTGACTGAATTAGGTCTGGCCAGACAGCAAAATTTTAGCTCTTGGTCTGATTCTGCATGGACCTTGCTATGCTCAGTCCATTCAGTCATGACCTTGAGCCATATGTTTTCCCATCTGGCTCTCCCACTCAGTCAATAAGTACATATATAATCTCTTTTGTACTAGGTAATTATGGAACAGCATTTGTTGAGGTGTTTGTTGGTAACTCAATGTGGCCCCCTGGAAAAGAATTTCTATCTCTACTCCCTTCAGCAATGTTGATGATGCCTGGTGACTGTAAACAGTGGAGACAGACAACATCTGTCAGGATGTTCCATGAAGGTTAATATCAGAATCGTTATAATGATGACAGTTCTTCTAGTACCTGGTCTTAACAAGGAGGTCTGAGAATGCTAATAGGTCACTTCCAAGTTTTCAAAAATGATGCATGAAGACAAGGCTTGTGTGAAATCATGCTTGGTTGTGTGAAAAGACTGACATTTCTTTGGCTTTTACTATTGCCTAAAAGTATTTTTATGAGTGAACTGCGAGCTATTTACAGAGAAAAAAGATTGACAACAGAACAAGTCGGTCGTTTTGACACTACAAAGTGCAATTTGCACAAAGCCTTGCCTTCATGCATCATTTTCAAGAGTTTGGAAATGGCCTATGGCAACGTGATGAAGTCATGAAGAGTAGATGAGCAATGGACAATATTTTATATTCACTGTTTTTGTTTCTACAGAATCATTCAATAAAAAGGCTCTCAAAGAGAAATGGGATTGTGTACGCGTAATATGTCGTCAACCATTCAGGAAAGACAAGCAGTTTGGATTATCTTTTATTCGCTTTGGAACTAAAGATGATGAAGTGAAGGAAACATCTGTTGAGGACAAAAATCCTTCTATTTTGAACAGTTCACCACCATCAACACTGAAAGACAAAACATTATTGTCTCCAAGATTAAAGAGTTCTGTAAGGTAAAGCCTAATTGACAAGTCAGGGAAATTTAGAAAATTTTCAAGGTCAGGGAATTTTGTATTCGGTCAGGGAAATGATAAAATGTGCCAAAAGTCAGGGAAGTTTTGAGCCAGCAATTGCAAAGAATACCTTTTTTAGAAATATTTGGGTTTTCATTTGGAATTTCACTAGAGAGGTCCTGGAACCATAAATAACCCTTTTTGTGTTCAGTGAAGTAAGTGAAAAATGGGGATTTGGTCAGGAAAAAGCTGGGGAATGTTATTTTACCAGGAGAGTGGGAACCCTGTTAAAGTAGTCCTCATAAGAGTGGGAAATTTACAGCCCATGTACATTCTGACATGCTAAGTTCAACCCAGCCTTGAAATCTGAATTCTTTTATTTAAAGCAGCAAAGTTGAAAGCTCAGACTCACCTGGTGGTTTGTCTAGAGGATCAAAAATGCTTCAAGCTGCTCTAGATAGGAAATCTAAAAACCCCAAGCCATTAACATGGTCCAGGGATGAATCTTTTCCTGATGTTAATGAAGATGACAGTGGTGATTTTGGAAATCAAAATCCCAGTGTTAGGGATGGTAGAAAGCCTACTAGTACATATAAACGATCAAGTAATGAAGGTACAGTTATCTATATACCTATATATATATAATATATCTATATATATAATATATAACTATGTTTGGTTTTACCAAATATAGTTATATATTTGGTAAAACCAAACAGCTTCTCATCTAAATGTGTCAGTTTAACCTACAAAATCCCGTGCATAAAAGTATGCGAATACATTAAAGGTGGTCATACTTTTGTGCGTCACGCTGTAATAGTCGGATGTGTGATTTCCAGGCAAGTCAGACAAATATCACAAACTGTAACATGTCCGATGCCTTCCTCCTTTCAATATCGTGGGGTCCTCGTGGAGAAAAGTTCATTGTGTCAGTGGTATTGCTCATTGCACATGACTGAGCTTTTCGATGATACCTTAGGTAAACCTAGAGTTGGCTTTCGCCTGACTAAAAAGTCATTTATATTAAAAAAAAGCTTCTGCAGTTCTAAGGAAATTCTCAAAACTGTGCATGAGCTTTATGATATTTAATTAGAATGATGTTTGAGTACCACTTATTTTTTGTCAGAAACCAATATATTTGAAGCCAAGAAATGCAAAGTCCTAGAACCATCTGAAGTGGATGATAGCTCATGGAGTTCAAATGAAGATGTAAGTGTACTGTTCTTTAATTTCCTGGATATTAGCTGTGACATGGATATTCTTGTAGTTTTATCTCAAATCATTGGTTATTAAAATGATCTTAATGATATTTTTTAAATTCAGTTTGAAAATTTATGTATTATTCAATTTTATCTTTCATAGTTTTCATAGCTTTTCTTATTAATATATATATATATAGGGTTTTAGATTATAGTTTGTTCTTGTTTATTTTATTATTTTGCACAGCTTCAATGTAAATAAGTAACAGCTTTTTGAATTCTGTGTCTAATAAAGTATATTATTGTTATTATTAATTTTTCTCTGGGACTTCTTATAACATGTAACTTATACTTACTACTTGTGTAAGATGCCTAACTTTAGATGTTTTTAAAACTTGTTTATCACAGATAGAGGATGAGGTTAAGTGCTTTCTAGGTGGAATTGACTTTACTAAAATAGATCTGGATACAGTTACATATTCAGGTAATATTTAGTCACGGCAAATACCTCTTAACAGATCGTGAGAGCTGTGTTATGGACCATTTGTTTTTTCACTGCCTTGTGGCCCAAGTGCATTAGCGCGTGGGCCATAAAAAAATGTGGGGAAAAAAGACAAGGTTCTATAATTTACATGTGGACTGAGCAAGCGAGGCTTGTAATATATTTATTATATGGCAAGGCAAACACAAAAATAAGGTTGGTGGTCTGTACAATAAGTTATGGATTGCAAATTGGCAAATGAGAGCATGTAAAGTTACCTTGCCATAGAATAAAGTAAATTGTGATGGTAGATAAAGGAGGTGTAGAGAAATATAAAGGTGACACCAGTGAGCACCCATTGAGGGACAATATACACTGCCATCACTGCTTTTATGCTGCAGAATAACTGAGAAATACTTCAAATGTTCAACGAACAATGGTGTTGCTATTTTGTTATTCAGACTTGCGTTGCAAAATGGAAAATCAGAGAGGAATGAAACTTAGCAAATATGAAAAAAAGTCTTTCTTAAAGGTATTTGTGTTTCAGACATTTAAAATGAATGCAACATGGCAGACAAAAGTAATTAATTTTGAATTTTGGAGGGGGAGGGAGAAGAAAGAAAGGATGTGAAGAGAAAAGAGAAGAAGAAGGGGAAAAGGTAATCTAGATGCCCAGTGTTCATAGCAGGGTCGTAGCCAGGATTTTACGAAGGGGGGTCCCAAATTCAAAAGAATTGCCATTTTGTTTGAGCCCCCAAAACGCCAGACCAAAAAAAAAAAGAAGAAAAAATGCCAAACACTGAACCAAAAAAAAAATCACTCCTTTGGCCTACAAAGGGGGGTCATGGGCACCCAAGGACCCCCCCAGATACACTGCTGCATAGATGTATATTTTTGGAATTTGCTTTGTGCTACATTGGTTTATTAGCAACTGCAGGTGCTGATCCAGATGGGAGGGGCTGTATGAATAGGGTGAATACCCCCCACACACACACAGACACACACACTTTTTGAAGCAGTCATGACCATGTAGTTGGAACGTTAGTGATAAAAGTACCTCCTAAAACAATGGATCATGGTATTACATTAGACAGTCACCCCTAAATCCTGAATCAGCACCTGAAATGGCTACCACAAGAGTAATCAATAGGCACCAAGCCCCTTGTTTTAAGTTCATACTACTGGTGGTGGAATGAGGGGTACAGCCTCTCCAATTTTGTTGAAAGCCCTGCGTTTGATTTTTATTTAGTTGGTTAGAGATGCTGTCGCACATGTTTTGGAACACCAGGATAATGATGAATCAGAAAAGGCAGATAATACAAAGTAAGTAGCCCTTTATGGGTTAATATGAGTTGATATACAATGTAGACGTTCGCTGTTATTCACCTCACACAGCACCCTACCCCATGGTCCACACTCAGCGTACGTCTATCGAAATATGAATGTACTGCTGCGATAAGTAGGACTCAGAGAGACACTTTTGGTATGTTGCACTAGGCAATGTCTCGTGCAACTTGTCTCGCAACAAAATTGCAAGACAGGTTGCAGAACTACCTAGTGTAACAGCACCTTAAAAAGTTAATCAGTTGTGGCCATAGTTGCATGAACGGCCAGTTGCATATTAGCTCGACATTAAGAAGAAGAAAAAGTCCTCGGTAATAAATCACTCCATATTATAAACACAATAACGAAACAGGGGTCGAAATATTGTCCCGCATGTTCTTATTCATCTAATTGTCAAAATTTAATTAATTCTTCAAGCTATTTCAAGCAAGGAAAAAAAGACAGGTCTCACGAATTGACAGTGACAAGAACAACTTCCCATCCCACAAGAAAACCAAGATATAATGCTGACGGGAACACCTGTATAGCTGATAGATCATCACCAAAAATAGGAGAACAAGATGTAGAAATCTCAACCAGGGTGACGAACTCATCAAACGGTCCCAGTGATAAAAATAACACGGTTCGTTTAAAAGAGGAGCAGTTCACTGAGTGTCCTATATGTGGGGAACTATTCTCATCCTCGGTCATAGAAGAGCATGCGGCAACGTGTATCAGCTTTCCTAATAGCCCCTCCAAAGACAGTAAGAGTGGCAGTGAGAATTCCATATCTCACGTAGAGTGCCCTATTTGCTTGAAACATTTTCCCCTTGAGAAAATTACGGAGCACGCCGACTATTGCGCAGAAACTGCGGGCGGTTTCCAAGATGCAGAGGATGTAATAGCTTTATAATTCATTCTTGAAGTAAGAGATACAAATCCTGTAATGACTTCTGTAAATCCTTATGTGCATATGACGCCGTAGTTCCTTTACTTTGCTTTTTGATTAGTGTGACGTCACTTGTATGAAAAGCGACTTCTGGGCCAAAACGAAAATCGTTTTTAAGATTTTCGTTGCACCAGATTTTCATTGTTTCACGAATTGTAACGAATTTAACCGGAACTGAACGCGTTGGAACTAAACCTGTTCCCCGTTAATAGCCCACTTCGTGCTACATCACGCTTGGTGGCTTGAAATGACTGACATTTCTTTGACTTCTTGTGTTGTCACTCTTTTCTTTATGACTTTTTAACGGTTCACTCGTAAAAAAAATATACTTTTAAGAAACAGGAAAAGTTAAAGAAATGTCAGTCGTTTCGAGCCACCAAGCATGATTTGGCACGAAGCCCCGCTTTCGTGCATCTTTTTCGAAACCTCAAAAGCGGGCTATTACGTCACCGATGCGAAAGCGCGCTTATATACGATATAGAATAAAGAATTATAAGATACTAATAGCTTAGAGACCATAATGGTACGTCTTGTTTTTAGTATGACGTCTTTTTTTACGGTAAGTATTTTATTACAGCAGTTTTCATTTGAGTGGGAAACTAGCGATACTACTAACTTACAGCACGTATACGGTACGGTATGCAATAACACTGAAATGGCTTCCAATTGTATTCATGTGGTGAATCATCCCATCCGTTACGAATTGCGGTACCGCTACGGTAAGCCTTCGAATTTGCCGTAGCGTTTCCCGCTCATACGAAATCCGCTCGCGCAGTAGTAAAAACAAACAGCAACAATTGAATTATAAACTCTCTATCAATTCATTTGCGCGTCACTGAAGATCCTAACATAAGGCGTGCGTGAAAACAGGTTCTTGGAAGGCGACTGAACCACCATATTCGAATAGCTTTATGCATGTTATTGATTATTCATTGACATACCTTATATAGCATTTTTCTAATTACGGTTTAGGTATTTTAGCTATGTTTATAGGCACGTACTTCAGTTTATTATCTCAATGGACACTGGCGTCGTTATGAAGGGCACGTGTCTCCATTTACTGCAGTTTTCAAAATCATGCGAACTCTGACCTTCAAACAGTCCGTTGGTATTTGGTTATTCGCTTCCGCACACTTCAAACAAAACACCAGAAAACTACTCATAAATATCCCTAAAAACCTACCAAATGACTGAAAACGATCTTTAGACGATTTAGAACAGCTAAATATGATTTTGATATTCGGTTAGCTTTCGTATTTTTGATTTTTAATTTTGATTGACGGAAGCTAAATCGGCAAAAACCAGTTGAATGTTTGGATGTCTGAGTTTGCATGATTTTGAAAATTGCAGTAAGGTTTGTATTATCGTAAAAGGTTTTTGTCTTTTTACTTTTTCATTCTGCCCATCCCCTTCCAATTCTTGGGTCCTCCTTACGTTCCAGGGAGATCCACCGCAGGTTCAATAGTTTGGCCATAAACTAAAATTCAAATAATTTGCAATCATAAATCAGTAATAGTTACTAAGGTTACTGAATTACTGTAAATAGGAAATAAAATAGTAAAGAGTGTAGTAGTAAAGAAGCGAACAGTTTGGTTTCTTTGTCAAAAAAACGTCAACTTGTCATGTGATCATTGCACTCGTATTCAACGAGTCACGTGGTCATTAATGTACTTGTATTTAACGAGTCACGTGATCATGAATATAGTCTTTAACGAGTCACGTGATCATGAATGTGCTTTTATATAATCTATCGATTCTTGACAGCTAGTGCCCCCCTCTCCGCTATAAAAATGAACGGTTCCTTATTCGTTTGGGCGTAAATATTGTTTTGCCATTTACAAACCACGAGTCATTCCCAGGAGAATAAGATTCTTTGTGTGAGGTACACACACAAAAGGGTCTTCTCAAAGCCTAATCAGTAAACACAGAAATAAAACTCAAGGGAAAGACAAGTGGTCTGAAATGAGCAGGAAATAAGAATAAGACAGGGTCTACTCAAACAAGGTTGGCTTTCACAAAACTAACAGCTATACTAAGTTGGCATGCATTACTAGTGATTTCGTCCTTTTCCACTGGATTAAACATTAAAATAATTTAAGATTAATAGGTCCCTTGCAGCACGTCGGAATGCAGCTGAATTTGGAGGGTAAGACAATAGGTTTCTGGTTCTCTGGAGTTGAGATTCTTTTGTCTTGCCCTCCAGATTCAGCTGCATTCCGACGTGCTGCAAGGGGCCTATTAGTAATTGCAACACGGAGCTCCATGAAATAAAGATTTAGGAGCATAAAATTGAGGATCGGACACACGATGCCACGTTGCCTGTCACGTTGCTTGCAACGTTAACGGGGATATCGTGTGTCCACCCGTAAAGGTACAACTCGTTAACTTTCTGCTTCTGGGAGGTCGTGCGCAACAGTTGAACAGGTGGATACACGGTGCTAATTCCACGTTGCAAACAGCGTAATAATAATAATAATAACTTAAGTGTCAAAATTATTTAGTTTATACAACTAATTGGGGACACTAAAATAAAGAAATAAATAAATAAATAAATAAAATATATAAGATATAAAAATTTAAAAGTATATCATTAAAAAATATATAATAAATATATATCTATACATTATAGTGGGGGAAGGCGGACGTGAGTAGATTATAGAATAAAAATGTAAAATCACTAATAAACTCTAAACTTTAAAAGAGATAAAATATTCAAAATATATCAAGAGCTGCACAATTTACAGCAATTAATATTGTTTTCTAGTAGACTGGACAAATCGCATTTTCTTATTCTAAATTTAAATGACTTTGTACTAGGCGACGCTCTAAGATCACTATGTAACTTTGACCATATATATGCACATGGCGTGTCCGAGCTTTTAAGTTAGCTCATTAACTGGGTATTCGATTCCTGGCTTAACTTAATTTAACTCTAATACTGTCCAGAAGGTAGTTCATCCCGACCGGTCACTGCCGTTGCTCGAACACTTGCATATCTTTCTCAATCAGCTTTGCCTCTTTCTCTGTATCCAAGCTCATGTAATATTCTTCGTATTTTTTCTTCCTTGGCCAAGCTACGAAGATCTTATAGCAAAAACCAGCGCTAAAAGCAAGGACAACAGCTTGTAAGATGTCTCGGCGCATGGCACGTTCAACCATCCCTCGAAGCGGTGGTGCCATGATGAACTTGTCGGTAGTGCACCAAGACTTTAAGATTCCTACAGTACACCAAGGTAAAATGATGAAAATTTATAGAAATTGTCTATATTTCTCAATGTGTAAGGTGAAATGCGTTAGTAGTGCCTGGTGTAGCGAAGTTTGAAATATTGATTGATTAGTTCTTTTCATATTTTGCCATTTTGACAATTTTTGTCTTCACGTCATTAAAACCTGAGAAGTATTCTTGCTCGCATTGCTGCTAGCCAATAATGGAGTATACTTAACAAAGTTTGATTTCAGCTGTCAATTTGAAATGCGAATTCAATCACTTGAAAAACAGTAAACATAGGCAATGTACAATGCAATGCACGCACGAGATGCAAGGAAAAATGTACGACAAATGATTAAAAAAAGTGAAAGAGAAAAAAAGCTTTACAACTAATAATAATTGCCAGGTATCAAACCGGAACTCTCAGACAAGCATGATATTCTGCACGTAAAGTTCTTGTGTCATAAAAACATAATCATTTGATTATTCCGATAAGGTGGGAAAGAGAAAACCACGGTAATTGAACCAATGAGACTGTGATATTTCCAAGTTCTGTCAAAAACTCGCCGCGTATCGCTCTGGAACTCGAAGCCATTGAAGAGCTTTGTCTAAACCTGATGCAGATTGGGCTGTCTGCTTCAAAAAGTTTAATAGAATAAAAAAGAAAATACAGACATGGCTTAGGTTAGAACTTTCCTTAACCTACGGGAAAGCGCACGTCCAAGTGGATAAAATGGTCTATAAATGCATTTTTTATGAAAAATATGTTGAATATTGTTAAATGATTATTTGTGTGCAGTACCATTAAACTATTACTTCAAACTTTTGTTTTGCGTCGAAAAAAAGCGAAAAACTCTTCAACCTTTTTAAAAGAATTTTTTCAGATTGACATTCAAAATCTTTTTTTTAGTTTTAAACGGCTCAACCCAACGCTAGCCATTTCAAGATAATCCCTTTGTAGTAAAATTGTACAAGGTGGGTAACTTTTGCAATACACAATACTTACCTTGAAGTGGGATTAATTCTACCGCTTGAAGCTTATGCTTCACGGGTAATTTTTCGTAGTCAGGCAGAAGTGTTGCAGTCAACGGCGACAGATGTAAAACTTCCCTCCAAATTCAGTAATGTCTATCCGCATTAATGGCAAGCGGTTGTGTATCGCAATACAGACCAATGACATGACAGTATTCACTTAGAGATTATCAACTGTCGTATGAAGTATACGATCACTAGTCGCGATACGTTTGAGCAACAAGAGATGGTGTAACGTGCGCATGTCAACGAGATTGAACCTCAAACGCGTCTCACGCAGCTCGAACGGTAATTTGAAGCACAGGACACGAGATGAAACACGGTAAGTTTTATGAATCTTTTTTAGATTGACGACTGAATGCAACAGCCTAATATTTTCGCCCTTAAGAGTTGACCAAGGGAACGGGTTACGCGAATTCGAAGCTGATACTCTGTGTGTATAATCATTAAAGCATGCATGTGCCATATACTCATCAGGTCATAGCATTACATAGTTAACCTTTGGTTGAAGAATCGCAGTAGTATTTACAAGCTATACTAACTAGTTCCTCGCTCGTCGAAGGGTTATGAATTTGCCAGCACTCTTAACTTAAGAAAAAAAAGATTTCAGCCGTATTTTCATTGCGTAGCTTGACAAGCTTTCAAGTACTGGAGCTACTGAGAGAGAAAGAATCGCGTTCGATTATATAAAAATCTCATACATATTCGTTGCTATATATCTAAACAAACGATCAAATCTTATATTAAACGAAAGAGTTTATTTTCAAATAATTAATTTTTAGTTTACACGATCATTTTTGGGTCGAACGAAGCATTACTAATTTACAAAAATGTACACTCCTGTATCCAGTGTCGAAGCCGTGGAACCTGTGTTACGTTAAATTTCGCTTTGAACTTTCGCTTTTAGAAAGAAGAATTTTTAAATCTGTATGGCTGATTTTATTAATTACTCGTTTGTTTCTAGCTGCATTGATATGTAGCAATCAAAAAGCGAATAACATATTGTTCATATTCGATTTTTACGCTTGTGAAGTTACCATTTCACAATGTTAATGAAGCGAATGTGAGTGCTATGTAGTTAATTGATCAAAGTTAATTGTTATCCATAAGAAAAACACGCACTTAAATAGGTACATAAACTCTCACAAAAGACTTTGAAAAATATTCTCATGCAAATGTAATAGAGGCAAATAAAACATAAAAAGAGTCGCAGATAGACTGCGTTTGATTTGATTTCTTGATCATGACAGTTCTTTGGGTTCAAAGGAATCTATAAATAGCTCGTGATCGCGTTTGGCATATTTCTTTATATCATAATTCGCAGAATTCAAACCTCTATTTCTCTTAGATTAACATACAGTTTTGATTTATTTCTAACAAACGAACGAACGAACAAAGTAAAACAGAACAGACTGAAAACAGTGTCAGACTGTGGTCAAATTATTCAATCTGACCACTTCTAGAAACAAAATGGCTTTAATCCATATTCTTTTTTTTTTAACCGGACCAATTTTAGATTGAAATTTTGAAAACCGGACCACTTACGAAACTATGACTACGGCCCTGAAATTTTAGGAAAAATACTTATTTTCAGTTCTCAACTGATTTTCCAATCCTTGTCTATACACTTAAATCGAGAAACATCAAAACCGTATAGCATTTTATTTTAAAGATTATTAATTGTTTTTATTCAGTTGCTTTGTTTTTGGTAATCAAAAGTCAGTTAGGGAGCATTCATAATTTATGTAGAAGGGAACTATGATGATTTTGGGGGGAGGGTCAAGGGTCATGATTTTTACCCACTCGATAGCTCAGTTGATAGAGCATCGGTCTGTTGTGCGGAGGTCGTGGGTTGAAGCCCTGGCCGAACCACCACTCAAGGTCTTAAAATAACTAAGGAGAAACCGTAGGCCCTGTCTCCCATCCCTTCATTAACCTGTATATGGGGGACATTAAAGCACTATTCGTATACTAACTTTTATTTTTTAATGATAATAATAATAATGATGAATAATCGTTGAACTATTCGTATAAGATAGGGGATTGTCTCCCGGTTCAACAGCCTACCCCAACTGGAGGCATAACATGCGGCTGCCAATGGCGCCTAAATATGCAGCCCGTAAAGTCCTCGGGAAAATCGTGAACGATTCTATTTTCCCGATTCTGTTTACGACCATCCCAGATGGTCGGGGATAGTCACTTTCTCGCAGACGGTCGGGTATATATCAGGATCCCCGACGGTCTAACCGAGTAAAGGTCTAGTGACTAGTAGGACAGGACAGTCACGTGATATAGTAAAGCGTTCGGTTTTCCCAAGATGGCGGGCGAACTGCTCTTTAGTCATGACTCTTATGATCACTAATTCCTATGGATTCAAATACGCTCAAGAGTAACTGAATTTCGCCACGAGGCTGAAGTGATTGCCAGCCGATAAGCCGTCGACATGAGCGGCGAAAAGTCTGAAAATAAGCGCAAAAGCAAGGGTTTGACGTGGGCAGAGGCCTCAAAGATGGTACGTTGTGTAGTGAAGTTGCTCGACGGTTTTGGGCTCTGCCCGCGACTTCCCGTCGTTTCCAAGCCTTTCTAACCGGTGTATTTCCTTTAAACAGGTACTAGAGAGAGCCGAGTGTCCTATGACCCACAAGGAAATCTTGAAAGTCATTCAGGATGAGAAACTTCGCGACATCAGGTGAGTTGACGTTGGTCTTCTGTTCACTAGCTATAGCTCAGGACCGCGTTGTACACTTTAATAAATAACGAACTATACAAATGCAAAACGCCGACTACAGTTTACTGTTTACTGCGATATAGAATATAGTTTAGTTTAGTCTAAACTAAGGAATGCTCTCTGGTATTTCGTATTTTAATTCCATTTCTTGTAACGTTTGTGTTTGACATGACGCACGCTAGTAAAAGTATGGTTTTAAAAATACCATGTTTTTATTTAAAACCTGAGTGCTTCGTTTGTTACTGGGAATGCTATTCTGCAGATATTTTCTAGGGGTTGATTTAGGTAAAGAATACGAGCCTTAGCATTGACAAAGTCCAACAAGTGAAAATATTTCATTTCGTCATTTTATTGTCTTTACAAGTGACTCACGTGTTCCTTTGCAATGTGGAAATGAAATCTTTAGAGTAATTTTATAATTAACTTGGCTTTGTTGTCGTATGGTGACATTTGATTCCATATTTATCTTGTATTAACAATCATCTTTGCTCTTTGGTCTTGTAATGAAACTTTATGCATAAAACCCTTGGCTTTGGCATGTTGTCATTACAGTAATTGGCCTTCACATCTTTGTCAAAACACACATGCTTTTTCTGAGACTTAATATATACACTACATGTGAATGTTCACATTCACTTAAGCCTGCAAATAATTTTTTCTCTAATCCTGTCATGTGTCAACCCAGGTACAAGGTTTGACCTGATGTGCCGCTGGTCTGGTTGGACAAAAAGATTTTCCCACTTTAAAGATTTGATCAGTGATCATGCCTGGCCAGAATGAGTATTTGCCAGTCAAAACCTCAAATTTACCAGACAAATGTCCAAATGACTGGCACTAATTTTCACACTTGCATTCATGGTAGAACACACATTTCAAATGTTAAAAAACTTAAGCAGATTTATTTTGCAAAGCTAAAACTTTTGTATACATTAATGAAATCCTACCAAATCATTATAATTCAAGATTGGATTAATAGCTTTCTGTGTATAAAGACAATACTTCTTTAAAATTTTGTGGAGACAGTGCTGAAAGCTTGTGTTTTACTCTAAGATTTAGGCAGCTTGAAGATTATCCTATGTACAACTATAGAATACCACACAGCTAATGTTAATAAAAAAGGTGCTATATGCCTTGCTGTACAAAGAGTTCAGAGACTCAGATGTGAAATGGTGTGGTATTCTATAGTTCTTATTCAATATATGGAATCAGATGTTTTCCTTAAAATGACTTTTTCAAGGTTGATGATGGTACAACTCTTGCTTAAAGCAGTTGCATGCAATCTGCTTACACCATGCTTACAATATGAATAATTGCTTCGTGTAAATAAACCTAAATCTTGCTTATAACTGTTGTATATGACAAGAAAAAAGTACTAGGGTTGATTTACACAACACAAATTATTTAATGCTTGCAACACAAATTATTTGTGTTGCAAGCATGGCTTAAACAGATTGCATGCGACAGTTGTAAGCAGAAGCTGTAGTGTGAAAATTGGCCTTTACATGAAGTGCCCTTTTGTGGCAACCTGGCAGTGCTCTTCCTACAGTAAAGATTCAAGGGATCTATTGACATTGTGTTTCTATTTTTCTTTTTTCTAAACTAGCCGTGGTACCTCTTCACTTGCCTGCTTGAATGCTATGCTTCATCATCACTCTCGTGGCCCTGATGCACTGTTTTACAAAGTAGATGGCCGGATGAGCTGTTATGGAATAAAGGTTAGTTAAGATCAGTTATTATTTTTAATAGTTATAAGAGCAAAACAAGGGAAATATCATCCTAGAGTACATGTACATATAGTTCTTCATGAAAGGCTGTGTTTTCTATTCTAGTTAATTATTTAAGGCACTCTTAAGTCACATATAGGTGGTTTGTAATCATTCCCTAGAGAATAAATAAAAAAGACATGGCTGCCATGATTGTTGATACACAAGAGAATTCATTAAAAAATCTTTTGTTAAGTTCAACCAACATGGCTGCAGTGATGTCATGTGAAAATCAGCAAAAAAAAAATTTCTTTTGGGGCCAATGGGGTGGAGGGTCACTGGTTGTGTTGCCCTTTAACTCCCCTTCCAGCCCTCCCTACCTAAGAAAATTATTTTACAAATAAATATCATTGAGGTTTGGCTAATGCCATTAACTGCTTTTGTAACTGGTTGAAACTGCTAGCTGTTCTTGAATGTTTATAGTTGTTCGCCAGTCTCTTAATGGGCTTTAATTTAGATGGATAAGAACAAACTAGGAGCAAATCCAATTTTTTTATCTAGTGTGGACCAGCCTACTGAAAATCCTACATCTGCCCTTGTCCTTTACTGTAGTAACAAAATGAATCAATGTCTAAATTGGAAGTTTTGTGCTCCCATTACAATAATATGGTAACATTGAACAAATCTGCTAGCATGCTACTATTTATGTTTCCACCCAATTCAAATGTTTTAGAATGAGATTCTTTGTCTTCTGTATTTCGTTCCCAAAATTTCACAAATTAATAGTTCAATTAGCTAGCGGTTAACTGCCATTAGAAAAGTGTGAAATTAGACTACTCTAAACAGCTCCAGGATTAGAAGAAGACAGCTCCAGGATTAGAAGAAGACTTAGAGAGAATCAGTAACTTACCATATGTTAGAGCTGAGAAACCAAGACTCTTGTTAATCTAGTCACATCTTCAGTGACTTACAAGTCAGGCATGTGACAAATTCAGCAACAGTGTTGTTCAAATTAAAATATATACAGCAAGATAAGAGTTAGACAGTATAGACCCATTTCACTAATTCCCTAACTGGAGGACAAAACGATAAAATATACACGATAATAGTCTTCAATTCTCTGGAGGGAAAATGGTTATTGTTTTGTCCTCCAGTTCATGAATTAGTGAAATGGGTCAATTTAGAAATCGTGGGTTATAACTGCTACGCAGAAACACATGTCTATGGAATCATTTTTCCACATGCTTTCCCCATTTGAGTTTTCTAGAATAGTGATATTACTGTGAATCAGCTTCCATTTCAATTACCAGTAATCAACAGGTGTTTCAGCACTCACACTAAACTGGTTCAGAAATGATTACACTTATCTAATTCGAACAACAATTAGTATTACTTTGTCACAATATATTATCTCTGAACTCATGTAAAGCCTTAATATGTCTTCAAAATCAGCATTACATGCAAAACTTATAATTACTAAAAGATATACAGCAAGAAATTTTTCTAATCATTGATTCATTTTAATCCACAGAAACATAAAACTGAAAGTGCAATCCCCGTGATGAATAACTCTAAAGGTTAGTCATTATGGTAAATCTATATGGCTATGACTTCATTTACAAACCATTTTGTACTGAATCACTGGCTTAATCAGGGATGCAAAAAAATACCAAAAAAACTCTTGTCACATCTGATGTTGTTCTGGGGCACAAAAGAATGGAAAGTGCCATAAAAAGACCAACAAAGGGAAAATTCATTTTTAAATATCAGTATTTTCTTTGACTACATCAAGATTTGACATTTTAATTACATCTTTATTACAGTTATTACAGGCTATGAAAACATACTGTGCTGTCAACAAATTAAAAATTATTAAGATGTCAGAAACCGTCTTCAGTAAACCACACACAGTTGTGAAATATGCTATACAAATCCTTGTCACTTTTTAGCTCTGAAAATATCATTAAGGACAATTTCAATTTCCATTAAATTGTTTTTGTGTCTTTACCATTTTCCCAATTATTCACTCTATATATTTATCTCAAATCTTTCCTGAATATGTTATGAATATTATTATAGTGAAATGTTTTTCCTCTTTAGACAACATTCCACCATCCCCAAGCGCAAGTACATTGTCAAACCAGCCTTCCATCTCCTCAGACTCTGAACCTTCATCACCTCTAGATTCTGCATCATCTGTTATTTCTGCTTCTACAGTCAATGTAGAACCATTACCACAAGAAAGTCCAGATCCTTCAGTAGTAGTGGAAGTACCAGAAGTACCCGATATCCAGAGAGAAGAAACACTATCCTGTGGTTCCCCCACAGAGAAAGACAACATTGTTTTTCAGCCAAAATCATCTGCAACTCTATTGTCTCCGCCGCCTCCAAAACGACCAAGACCATTGTCAAAAAGTAGTAAAAATAACCGCAAGAGGATTCCTGACCCACGAACACGTGTTAGCCAGCCTCCCTCCAAAAAAGCCAAGCCCAACAGTACCAGGCCAAGACCAGTAGCTAAAACTGTCTTAAAAAATCTGAAGGTGGGAACTGTTGGAGAGATGAATGAAGGCCAGAGTTCAGGGGAAAACAAGGTAAAACAATTATGACTTGAAATTATCAAAACAAAGTATTAGTGACCTTATGATAATTTGTTTCCTATAAAGTTTTTATTTATTTTGAGAAAAAAGAAGGAACTGATCAGAAAACATGGCAACCAATATCCTGCCAAAATGACATGAAGCAATCAAGAGAAGCAGCTATACTGAAGTAAATGTTTTTCCTGCTCTGCAAAAGCAAAATAAATAGCTTCAAATTCTTTTTATAATGTTAATATTTTCTATTTGTAAATGATCAGAGCTTGAATGGTTCTGTTGAGCTTGAGTGTGGTTCTGTCTTTGCCTATAGAAAATATAGGGTGATAAGCAATATCTAATTGCATTTTTTTGTAAAATGAATTTAGATTAGACCTTTTTGCCTTAACACTATTTTACAACTTAGTGCATCTTACAACAACAATAAACTGTACAATGGTTTGTTCTGAATTTGAACATCTTTTGTTTCCCATTAGTTTCTTAATATTAAATTTAATGATCAAAATAAGCAGGTCTGAGTTTGCGAGGTATCACTACATACACATGCATGCATGCCTAACAAACTTACAAAAAAGTTTATTATAAATTCATCAAAAACAAAAGATGTTCAAATTCAGTACATACCATTGTACAGTTTATTGTCTCAACATGCACAAAGTTGGAAAATAGTGTTAAGGCAAAAAGGTCTATTTAAGTTTGATTCATTTATTTTCATTGTGATTAATTCTTCCATTTACTTATTTGTTTATCTCTTTATTCAGATTAAGAAGTTAACAAGCACCATTGGGTCAGGGAGTTCTGTAGATGGTTCTGTTAATGGAGATGGTCACACAACACCACAGATTGCTGCTGCAAGAAACATGGTGAAGTTCTCGGGACTTCACACAAAAAAGGTACGTTATCATATTCCTTGGTAAAATCTACAGTTGCTAACATGATTTCTTGAACCCTGAACACTGGGAGTTTAAAGTGCTGTAAATTCTTACATCAGTTGTTTTCACCTGCAACTCTAAAAACTTGATTTACCCAAAATTGATTATGTTTATTTGTATAGATATGTATTAATATGTTATGTTAATCTTCCTTGTCTTACTATGTTATTATACCGTCATTGTCATCAAGGTTGTCAGAACTATCATGTGATACCAAAAAATCTCACTCTAAATGCTTATTAAAAGAAATAGTGTATGGGCAATTCCACATGAGACATTGAAAAACATTCATTTCTAACATACAAGATATCTTGGTAAATTGTACATCAATATAAGTTAAGTCTTATAGATTATACAGTAATATGTCTATGTGCCTGTTAAAAAAAATCTAAATCTTGGAATATCTTTAGTTTGAGGAAGGTCTGAAAATTGTAATGTCCACAACACATGTTTTTGTTTGCACAATCTACAGGAGATAATTTCTGATTGCTTTTTCCTAATAATAGT
>JAAAQI020013126.1:0-19908 GCA_011800005.2 Stichodactyla mertensii | reverse complement strand
TCAGTAATTCTCAGTATTAAAGTACTATTTCAGGGATAAAATGTTTGCACCCTTTTGAAGTTACTGATATATGTGTGGTACACGCGTGTTGGTATGAGGCACGTCATGCTCACAGGTTAACGGACGGCAGTATACGTGTTTGGGTGGGCAGATCTAAATACTCGTACCATAATAGAGACGCACTTCACAGACCACGTCCTAGGTTGTTAAAATTATTTAGACACTTGATGAGGGACCGAATGGCTTATCGTCAGCTACCAAAAAAGTAAGAAGGTCTCGGTGAGCGCTGAATTTGGAACGGAACTTGAAGTTATAAGACGTGACACGTTGCTTTATTCTTGTGCTCACTTTGCCGGTTCATCTGGTATGAATGACGTATTGCAAGCGACAGAACCGAAAACCTTCGAAATCAATCAAAAGCGTGGTTAATCTTTGAATAGTTAATTGAGTAGTTAATGTCCTGATGATAGCTACTTAGGAAATACAATAGAGATTTCCGATTTTCAGGCTTTGGCCTTAACAGTATCATTGGTTAACTTGCATGCTATCAGCACGCGTTAAGTCATGACTTCTGAACTGAAAATAAAGATTTATTCAGCTGCAAATCCTTTATCGCAAAAATATGGATTCTGGAATTTTAGTTGTTTCTTTCATTTTGATTTTTTATTAATGTAGGACCATATCTCTAGACGTGATGCTGAAGCGTAGTATGATAGGGCGCGAAACCATTTACGGGTCAGCTGGAGATTTCGGTCCCAACACCGCTATCTATAATGGCTAATCAGGGAGCTAGCCCGAAGGCTTTAAAAGAGAGGCTAGTCGGCTCCTAGATCCGCATGTAAAATCTTTTTGTGAGAATCGATATCTCGCTCTCGCTCTGAAAACTGGTAGTCCATTGTCGCTTTGGTCCATGATGTGGGAGGCTTTAGAAAAGTTAGACATGCGTAGACCATTCGCCATTCCCAAATAACAAGAAATATTTTCTAGGTTTCTGGGATACTTGGTACTAACAGTGAGAAATCGACGTTTGTGTTGTGAAATTGGAAATCTTTAAAGAATCAAAATAGTCGATGCTTTAAAAAACGTGCTTATTGTCACGCTCTTACCATGCTCTCACTGGATCAGGGATCACTTACAAAAAGGGCACTGAGTGTGGAATTTGCGGATCAATATTAACAGTGCCATAATAAAAATAAACACGAGAAGCCTCATATTTCTGGGTTAGTAGCTCGCAGGCTAGACTAATCATGGAAAGTGAAATATTTTTGTGTGTGTTCGACGACGACAGATGAAGACTTCAAAGCAACGATCAAACAACAACCATGACCCTATCTAGATCTAAGACAAGAATATCTCGAAGAAACATACCCTGTTCAAAACACAGCACTGTTAATTCTAACCCTATAATCTAAGACTGCAGCGGTAGCAGTGTCGATCGGGTTGTCTTTGAATAACCTTGGTTGGAAGTTACGCGCTAAAAATTGTCTGGCGGCGGGAAAAAAAACCAGTTTTGACAAAATTCAAAATTAAATACACTCACTAAGACTTGAAAACGTTTAGGTATCGAACCTGTATCCCAAGAATACTGACAATAATAAACCTGTTCAAGACAATATCATTGAAATCCTATGCTCTGTCTGAAACCAAAATCCCGAAAAACCATATCCTCTCCAGCGGAACATCCCCGTATACGGTTATATATGGGAGTATCCCCCACCCAGGTAGAGCCAAAATTTCAAGCTTAACACATACTGGATTATAAATGAACTGTCCGTAGAATTTTCCAAGCCGGTTGATTAAGTTATTAGTGCATCTGGCGGTACGTGAGCAAACCCTTAGAAGGCTTGAATTTGAACAACATAGAAAAACAATAAAATAATGAAAAACGTTAATTTTCATTATTTGTTTTTATTGTTTTTGGAATAACAAAAAATGTTTACTGAGTAGATTCTCACAGTGTGGTGCTTTTACGTGTCAAAAATATTGGTGAGTGAAAGTATAATATATGTATATAGCATCGTATTTGCATTTCCTATTGGTCAATCCAAGGCACGCGATCGCTTGTCCATGTTATTCAAATAAAAATGTCATTTAACATGTTTAACATGGATTGTTCTAGAATGGACCATTGTTTAGGATCTGTTCTACTAGCCTAGCTAATAAAACTGCTCTGTTTTATCGTTTTGATTGTAAGAGCCAGCAAGAACCTTCCTGAAGGTGTGCTGATCTAGGGGTTAAATTTCAACTAGTCTTCCGGCGCTCAACTGGCAGCACACGCAACCGCTTCTCGTGATACATATTGCCCTGCACAAACTCAACTCATCAATCAGAATTCAGTTGACACACTTCTCGAGAGTTGCTAAGACTAGGTCTATATAACCATGAAAAATCGACTGCTTGCAAAGCTAATTAACTCCAACTGACTAGGAAATGAATTAGCGTTTGGTGGTTTCGAAAGACCACGTTTTGGAGTCACTGTTCATTCTAGTTTTCAACCGAAGAGTTCTGAAGATACTTATCCAATATTCGTAAACCAAACCAATGTACGTTGTTCTTCAAAATACATGCAGACTCGTCTGAAATGCAAACTTCTTACCCCGCTTAAAGCTTTAAAAAACAGCGTACCCCCCTCCCCCGCCCTTTCCGAGAGACTTAACACAAGCCATAAAACCTCACAGATACTGAAACATTGAATTTTACCTTTACATATCTAAAATTTGATATCACATCCCTCCTTCCATTAATAGTTTGTCTCCCTCCCTCTTCTGGTATAATACTTTACACTCACTCCCCCTCCCCAATTTCACAACCCTCTCCTGATAATATCACTATGACATTTTCTCGATATGCTTGCTTTATCTTGCGTCTTTGCTTGCTCTTGAACAGTGTCCAAAAACAATTTGCCTTTGGACTGTCTGCTTTTTTAACTTCAAACAAACAAGGCACCGCGGAAGACTAACAAACTACTTTTGTTGTTTTTGCTTATTTTGATGACGTAATTATTGTTTCTTAGTCGAAGAAACTCGAAAAGTTTTCACGAGTATTGCTTTACGTGAGCAATATGTAGAAAGCTTTGCAGACCTAGAAGTCGCTAGAAAGACCTTTTACCAGCTTTTTATCAAATAAACTTCATTTTCACCTATCATTGATAGATCAAACTTGCTGAAGCACCTTAAGTCATTCGACGTCAAACATTTATCACAAAGATCTAGACCTAAGACTTTTCTCTCGAAATTGTCGAATTATTTTCCACTATGAAAAAGTACACCACTATAAAACTGCGACTCCAGAGTTCTTTAGCGGAAGTCAAAAGACCTATTTACTTTGTTCGTAAAGAGAATTAACATCAGCGACCCTTTTAATAAGACAGAAAATGATAATGCCTTCACGTGAGCTTTATTCTGCTCTAACATGGTATCTGTGTTCCAAGAAAGTTGTCGAGTTCAAACCAATAGTACAAGTTCTTTAGCTTGCAAAATAACAACATAGGACTTTTATTAATTCACTTTTCACCGCTGAAGCTAGAAATGACGTAAATTGCTTGGTCATTTCCACATTGAATTCTGACAGCTGTTGGAATTGATCAATTTTTGGGGGTCTGTCGCTCCAAACAACACTCAAACTACACGACATTTTCCCGTACTTTTATCTCATAAATACGGCCCAATAAACAGTAGTGAGAAGAAGAGGATGTAGAAATTTATCTCCTTGACTCGAAAATGAAAGACTGGAAAGATAGAATTTCCCCATCTGGTATTTTTGTTCGCGCTTTTGGGAGACTGTTCCGCTCTGACCCTCCCCTCCCCCTCCCCTCCCAGTCGTACTACACATGCGCAGATAGGCTTCTTTCCCGAATATGCAATAATCATGCAAAGATGGCGGCGAAACCGAGAACTCACAGCCGCCATGGAAGTGTGGTGCGAATTGGCTTCTATAACATCGAGAGAACCATCGGGAAAGGAAATTTTGCGGTGGTTAAGCTCGCTACACATTATATTACAGAAGTTAAGGTACATTTGAATAAACTGTGAAAATATTTTAGGAAGAAGAGCGGCTGGTTTTAGCAGTTTATTGCAGTCGTTAGGGAAGAGTTTTCTCCAGACGCACTTAACATACGAATGTTAACGCTATCTTTTTCCTTTTTTTATCCTTTTGTTTTTTGAGGCTTAGCACGAGAAGGGCCGAATGTGTCTCTGAAGTCAACGGAGTTGTAAATGCGGAAAAAGTTTGGTTGAAATCTTTTGTGTTCTTGCCATATTTTAGGTAGCTGTCAAAATTATCGACAAAAACCAACTGGACGAGGACAATCGAAAGAAAGTCTTTCGGGAAGTGCAAGTCATGAAATTGGTGGATCATCCGAATATTGTCAAGCTACATGAGGTGAGCCTGGGTATCTTGAGCCCAAAGCTTTCGAAAAATCCATAATTATCGTCGCGAATTACAAGACAACTAACTGTGCCGGCCACATTTTTTACTTGATTGTTCGCGTCTAGTTTGTCGTGTTTTTAAATGATTGCCATAACCACAACCAAACAGTTATGTTTATATGCTTTACTCAATGCTCAGCGAAGGAAAAAAAATGGCTTTTATCGAGCCCCAGCGTCTTGTCAGTCCAAGACTTACTCGGCCTTTTAAATCTTATTCACTTTGGAACATAAATAGTAGACATTGTGGAGAGTTGTTTTGCGTCGTTTGTAGAGAGATTTTCATTCAAGATCTCGTCTCGAATCTTAGCAAACAAAAATGCTGAATCAATGTGGATGTCAGGAGGGTTTTTCTTTCGTTTGTATTAATTTTTTTGTAACCCGTCTAAATGATCATCTTACATATTCTTTGCTTTGTTTTATGATTGGTTACATGTGTGTATTACCACAAGGAACGAGTATAGTGCATGCACATCCACACGTTAAATGCCCGATATACCACGGTATGGTTTTCTTCAAAGTTCATCCGATAAATCAAGCTATGATGATCTCGTGTTGATATAAAACTCAGGCTCGTCGGCCAAAATATTTCAATTTACAAGTATATCTTGTATTGGTTTTGATATTGGAGTACTAAATAATAGTCCAGACAGAGCAGAGCAGAATTAGTTTTCAAATCCATATTGTAACGTGTCGTGAATATTCCACTCCGATGCGTGACTTTAGCTCAAAATGCCACATGTCCATGGAAACTCTCATTTTTCAACCTTTCTCTTTGTATCTGTTCTTTCCTTTTACTATGGTCTCTTTTTCAATGCTTTGACCTTGTGATTTTTCCTCATCTCCGGACTTATGCCGGCTCTTTCTTCACTGGAGCGGCAAAATAACATTATTCTTGCTCTGTTTACCTCTAGATTTGTTGCCATTTGTGCAAGTAATTGTAACAATTTCATTCAAAATTGAATATTCTTTTGTAAAGTATTTGAAAGAAATTTTAAACACAGATTAATCAAATTAATTTCCCAAAGTTCAATTACTATTTCCCTTGGAAAAAAGGGCTTAAATTATTTTTTGTGGCAAATGAGTCCCATCAATTACTATCCTGGTCTCAAACTTCTTTGTTACTAATTATATTATTCATGACTGTTATTATTCTAATTATTGCCTGTTCTTCTAAAAAAGTTTTTTCTATGACTTAGCTTTGAATATTGTTTGTGGTGCACATACTGAAATGTATTGTTGAAGTTATTTACTGTAATGCTATTTCTCTTAACATTTGGATCAACCAGAAGAGCCTTGTGGCAACTACAGCACAAGTTTTGTTAATTTATTTTTTTATTTTATTTTATTTTATTTAATAACTTTAACAGGCAGGGAAAAGACTAGGTCCTTGCAAGCAATGCCCCATACATACAGACACAAATACAAAGTTGCAAACAATAAACTATGGTAACTAAGTATACAAAGTACAAAATCTAATTTTTTATTATATTATGCAGCATAATAATAGCTTATAGAAGAAGGAAGTTGTGCCATATCAGCAACAGACAAACTCAAGATTGACTGATCTGCATTTAGAACATATAGTTTTAAACATTCTTATTCAGTCTGGATCTTATGCCTCTTGTTCAGCAACATTGCTTTTATTCTCTTCAATTTGAAAGAAAAAATTATGTTAAAGTGCTGGAATAAGTAGTTTCATGCACAGATAGGTTTGTAAGAAATTGCTCACATCATTTATTATTCATTTGGCCAGTATTACTGGGTGTTGAAATTCAAATGCAAGCTTTACCAAATGTCTGAATAATTTAACACAAGAGATGTTAAGGTATCTCTCTCTGAATTCTATAGAATTATGCTTTTTGATATTTTGCAGCTTCAAGTTTTCATTAACAGTAAAACGGCACAATTATTGTTATAATATTTTGATGGTTATGACAAAGATAAACCATTAAAATATCAATGTATTTGACAGTAAACAGCTATTTCTTTGTTACTGGAATGTTATCTACTATTTGTAATACAGATTTTATGTCTTAGGGTAAATGCCTGACAGGTTGATAATGATTTCTCATGTACAATTTTGATGGTAATAAGATCATTGAATATATAATGTGTACTTCTGGTACACTGAAATATTTTTCATCAACTTCCCCTTAGGAGATTTATGCTAATCTAGTCTCATCGAATAATGATCTGATGAAAGTGTTTTTTTGACTGGATTAAGTAGTAATGTCATTACTAGCTAAAACAGTCACTATTTCTTAAAAGGGATCAGAAAAACTGTGAAAAAATATCAGGGTTTGAAATTATCTAATATTTCAAAGATTAATTACCAGTAATATTTGTCATAGTTCATTAAGTTTTTATTGTAACTGTTCTTTTTATAGTTATGCTTTTGGTTTAGTTATGTGCGTCAGTAACTAAAAGCAAAACTTTCACTATGAAAGAAGGAAGTATGTGAATAGGGGAATTACTGGTAAATCTTGATCAGACTTACAGCACGTTTGGACAGTTCCACAAAAAGACAAAACACTATATGAGGAAGTTTCAGATTCTGTTTGAGACTTCAGCATTTAGACTTAATCCTGATTTAAAAATCCAGAATATTTTGGTCATATAAAATATCATTGTCATCCTGTTTTCTGATCTGATTTCAATACCCACATGGTTGGGATTAAGATTGGAATTATTATTGTAAATTGTGTGATGAAGATAGCCACCCACCCACTTAACTGAAAATTATATTTTTTTAACCAAAATCTTACTAAATAATAAATTGTTAATATATAGATAGATTATCTTCCTGAATAGCACTAATGATTTGGATTTTACATGGTGCTCTCACTGATTGTTGCCTACTTGTTGGTCATCTTAAAAAAAGAAAATTCAAGTAAATTGCCTAAATGTCATGCTGTTTTTTTATCTAATATTAAAGTCTTTGCTTACCTTTCATCCCAATGATTCTTTGGTACAAACTTTTACATTTGGCTATAGAGCACATTTAGAACATGTGAAAGTTGCAGCACATGACATGCATATAGTAGTAAAAACAAAAAATGGCAAACTGTTGAGGCAACAGCTTACTGGGTTACCAGTGTCAGTTGTAAGTTTGATTAAACAAGCATTTATGCAGAAGTTTTTAGTTTTTCTTTGCTTTGCTGTGCCTAATTTGCTGTGCCTCATTTTCATAGAATATATAGGTCTGTAGGAGTAGTGCATTCTGGGACTTTTATATCAGTTAATAATACCAAACAAAAGAACCACAAACCATGACATCTTATGTTTGGTGTTATTTGACTAAGATAGCTGTCCCAGAATGCACTGTTGCTACAGACGGTTCCTACAGACTAGTGATAGAGTCTATAATACCATGTCATCCACTCTGCAGTCTTCTGTGGATCTGTCAAAGAGATGAATAAAAAAGGGTGTGCTGTCCCTTGTCACAATAAAGTTTACATTTTCCAATGCTTTACAAGGTTTAAATACATTTTCTTAACACTGCATAAAGGGCCAAAAACACTATTGACGAGAAGGAATATTGTAAGTAAATCCAAAATAAACTCTTATACATTCATAGATAGCCGTAGAAGTTCTGTCTGCTGTTGTCATTTATCATAGAATTTTCTTTGCTAGAAATATATTGCTTACAATCTATAAAAATAGATATTACGATTTGTGAAGGTATGAATTTTTTCAAGGTGCCGAAAAATCTCTCAGTGTTACAGACCACGAGTAAGGGATGTATCAAGATGACAAGATAAAATTTGTATCATGAAGCATCCATGTAATATCCTTTGCCAAACTTGGTGAAACTTTTTAAATTGTTGTCAAAATTTTTGGCTTAAGGTAGGGGGTTACAGTACAGACTGCCCCCCCCCCCCAGCCCTATTGCTGCCATTATATGACCCTTTTATTTTCACCAGGTCATGGAAACCGATAGGATGCTTTATCTAGTTACTGAGTTTGCCAGTAAAGGAGAGATATTTGGTGGGTATATACAGATGTGATGATGATGATAATGATAGAATGATGTTGGTGATTATGACAACCATCATCAATGATCACATTTTCATGTTGATATTTTACTTATGCATATTTTACAACCATCACTCCCAGTAAGGGGCTCTTCTGTGAGGTTTGCACAACACACACACTACCACCACATTCAGTATTTACAGCACACAACACTTAACTCACATGTTGATATTTACAGAGGGAGGAAAACTGGAGAACCTGGAGAAAAACCCTTATGGCAAGGGAGAGAACAACACATTTAACAAACTCTACTCACATGTGGCATCCCCAGGGTTCAAACCAGTGACCCGACCCATTGGACTCACAGTAGTGAGAGGCGATATGTAATAACAGCATACACCACCCATAAGGATGAGTTGGGTTGATAGGAATGAGTTGTGCTGGTATGGATGTTGTATTAAAAATGTTTGCCTTTCACCACTGCATCCCTGTAATGCCACTTGTGAATTGAGGTTGTTTGATATGTACTATTTACAATATGAGTGACCATGCTGTATTTGATCTACAATCTCGCCTACGGCCACACACATTGTAAATTGTTTATGTTTGACTAAAATTTTGAACATACATGTGAATTAGGCTGAGAAAATCAGCTTTAAAGTTTATGCAAATCAGGATGATGCTGTATGACATACACAAGCTCCTCCACGCTTATGATTTTCTGTTGTTTTGGTCTCATTAATTATTCATGAGTATTATAAGTTGTTTTTATGCATGTTTCCTGATTTTCCTTCCTCCGTAAAAATCAACATACTATACAACAATTTGACAACTGTACAATGTCTTTTGTAGATCATTTAGTGGCACATGGTAGGATGCAGGAGAGCGAAGCTCGGCAGAAATTCAAGCAAATTGTTTCAGCCATAGACTACTGCCACAGAAAGAATGTTGTTCACAGAGATCTCAAGGTAAAAATATTTTAAGTTGTAAAATTGACCCTATCCATTGGATGAGGTTGAGCACAATATCATAAATTATCAAGACAGTTCTGTGTTATCTGCTGAAGCAATAGGCTGAGGCAGATTACACAGACTTGAGGTCTTGATAATTTACAGTATCATGCGAAAACTGAATTGAATAATTGTTTTATTATACATTTTCAAAATTTGGGAAATTCTTATCTCATAAATTTATGAATCTATATCTTTTAACACTGTCTAACACTTGGACTTTGGGCTCAGCATGATAAATCCCATATGTGCAAAAAAATTTACAGATTTGGGGTTTAACATGTCAACTTCATGTGCTATCGAGGATTGGCTGTATGTTGTTAGCCAATCAGTGGTGAGATAGTGAGTAAAATGTATAATAATATTAGTTATGCATTTAGTGTTCCACCTAAGATAATTTTTCATGATAAATTCATTAAACCTTAAACTTTAAACTTTAAACTATGAAGCTGAAGTTGAGGTCGAAATACCTGAGTGCCAACCCATTTTGTTGGCTCACAAATTAATGTGAAATGAATATCCATCTTCCATTTTGTTAATGATCCTAGTCTGAATTGTGCAAACCCAAATTAGAATATTTGATGAAATTTTTTTCAAAGACTGTGGTAGTCTTAGTGTTAAGTAATCAGGCTTTCTTTAGCACCTTGGTGCTATAATTCCTTTTTGTATTCCTCCCTCTCATCTCCTCTTCTCTCTCATTTCATTTCCATTTCTTTATTTTCAGGCTGAGAATCTTCTTCTTGATGAAGACATGAATATTAAAATTGCCGGTTAGTCTCCGTTTTTAAACGAAAAAGATAAATTCTATTTTGCACGGGATTCAGGTTCTGATATAGATCTTATCAGCCTGGGGAAACACTTTTCCATTCCCGGCAAATCGCCCCATCACAATCAACGTCACGTTGCTAGAGCGATTTTTATACTAAATAGAAAACGTACGGTAATGGCTTACATGTACACCTTGTACACGTTACGCTTTGGCTTGGGCGCTGAAATGGCTTCCCATTGGTTTCATGTGAATCATCCAATCACAACGCGTAGTTAGGGGTTGCGCTAAAGTATCGTGCAGCTACAGCAAATTCGTAGAATATGCTGTATCACTTTCCAGTCCTATGAAATCCACTCTAATTTATAGAAATATCGAAAACCAACGTTTACTTCCGTTAGAGTACCGTAGAGCATCATACTTTAATAGTAACAACGCGTTTTGATTGGATGATTCACACGAAAACAATGGATAAGCCATTTCAGTGTTACCTAATACCTTACCGTGAACGTGTAGTAAGTTAAGACCGTACGTTTCCCACTCATACGATATCCGCTCTACTACCGCACTTTCGCGGTCATTATCACCGTCACGTGCCGTTGATGTTTTTGGTAATCTTACCGTTATTTTGATTGGCAACTACAAAAGCGAGTAAAGGACTGGGCACGAGTTGATTAAGCTAATTTAATCAAACTGGTGTTTCATTATTTTAGTTTCTTCTTTCGTTTGGCTGTCTTTGCTCTTGAATTTTAATTAACTTTTAGAATTCTGATCTCGAGGGAAAACAAAACTAACTGCTTCCCGAGGGATCGGAAATTAAGTGTTTTGTTATATAGCGACAGAGAAATGATTCCCAGCCAATTTAGAAAATAAAAAGAATTTATTCGGTGGGTAAGCGAAAAGGAAACAAAAGTTCTGGACTCTGGAATCTGAAGCGGTTTTCATCTGCTTTCTTGTTTCTGATTCGTGCAAGATATCACACCACAGGATTAATCATGCTCTGATCACGTGCACTGGGCTGTGTACTGGTTTATTTTATCTTTCCTTTTCACATGGTACTTGTATCCCAACTGGGAAATAAGTTGTTATTTCCTGCTCGGGATACATTTAGATTTAGTTAATACCACCTGATCAACTTTCAGCCAATGACAGCGTTCGTTATATCAAGAAAGTCCATGGCTATATAACAATAGCTGTTATTACAGTTGAGCCCGCAATGAGATAATCTTTTGTTTTAAGAATCATTCAAGTGAGGCTATCGGGTCAAGACGATGCATAATGCTCATTTGCACCTCATTTGCGTGCATCCGCAATGACAGCTATTGCTGCTGCTGCTGCTGTTGCTGCTGCTGCTGCTGCTGCTGCTGTTGTTGTTGTTGTGGTCATTTTTGTAGTAGTTAGTACTTGATACTATTTTTTAACCTACCCATTGCTACTGTTTTGATGTATCTTTTGACAGATTTTGGATTCAGCAATATATTTCAACCTAACAAGAAACTGAAGACCTGGTGCGGCAGTCCGCCGTACGCTGCACCGGAACTGTTTGAAGGAAAGGAATACCAAGGACCGGAAGTAGACATCTGGGTACGTCCAACTATTTTTGTATTTTTCGCTTATTCACTGCTGTCTTATTCTCGACTTTAAGGGCACTTTGCATCAATTTACAATAGCTTGTTATCCTTTACTGCGCATGGAAACTGTGTTCATGCAAAGTGCCCCTCAAATTTGATGAAATAGAGCCAAAACGAAATGCTTTATGTCGTAAGAAAGTAGTTTATTTGATCTAAAACATTGTTTATCCTATCAAAATTTTTCATATGCCAAATGGACCATGAATTTGTTCCTTACAGACATATTCCTTAGTCTTATTTTAGTATCAAAATATTCTATGCTTGATCTCATCCATGAATTAACATACATCCCAAAATCCTCTGTGATACAAGGTCGGTACCAGTCTCCTTTCTAGTTGAATTTCCGAAAGGTGTTCAGAACTATTTAGTTTTACTTGAGGCCGGAAATGACACGCCGTTTCCTGTCAAGCATGTGCAAAACTGTGAAGTCATTGCATTTTGGCAGTTATAAGAGCCTATAGAATAACGCGAACTCTAACTTTTGGTTTTATCTTCTGGTTACAGAGTTTAGGCGTTGTATTATACGTTCTAGTATGTGGTGCGTTACCCTTCGATGGTAGTACGTTACAGAGTCTTCGGTCACGTGTTCTTGATGGACGTTTTAGGATCCCATTCTTCATGTCAACAGGTAACGCAACGATTTGCTGAAAAATCACAAACTTTTACCCAGTGTTTGATTGGTTGGTACATTTTGGGATGGTCATTAGGCTGGTGGTTTTGGAGGGACGATTGATCATTCGGTTGTTATATTAGGCATTTGGCTGGTTGTTTTTCGGTCGGTCGGTAGGTTTGTAGGTTGGCCGGTTGGTCACGCGGTTGGCCTGATGACCGGTCAGTCAGTTGGTCGGATGGTTGTTTAGTTTGTTAACAAACCTTATTTGCTTGGGCGTAATGTTTTCCCATTACAGACCTCTTGGGAATAAGATTCCATAAAGTTATCGATATTAATGTATCTTAAGCGTTACCATTAAACAAAGGAAAAAGCCCTTAGGGAATGACACGTGACCACTAATGGGAAGACAACGAATAAGGTCTATTGGGATATAGGAAGATTGACAGAAAGGACTTCGAAATTGTTTTCTATTTCCATTTATTCATTTGGTGAGTGCTTTTTAATGAAGTATTATTAACGGTATTATTGTTTCCACCTCAGAATGCGAACACCTTATACGTCACATGCTGGTAAGAGACCCTGTCAAAAGATACACTGTCAAACAAATACGACAGCATAGATGGATGACAGAGAATGGCACTATACCAGACAACAACGATCCTATGTACATAGAAACGCCGTGTGAAGAAATGGAACTGGACGAAGACGTACTGCGAGAGATGGAATCCATGGGACTTGATAGGGAGAAGACCATGCAGGTAGGATACTCGTTATCATGATGATGATGTTGATGATGATGATGATGATGATGACGACACTGAAGAATATATTCATGTAAATGTGATGTGATAATGGCGATAGTACTGTTGATGATGATGATGATAATGATGACACTGAAGAATATATTCATGTAAATGATGTGATGATGTAGTCTAATGATAATGGTGATGTTGGTACAATTGTTGATGATGACGTAAATGATTATGGTGATGATGGTGGGGGAAGGGATGATAAAGCCGATGATAGTCATGATGACACCAATGATAATGATGGTGTTAATATATGATGGTGGTGGTGGTGGTGCTGGTGCTGGTGCTGAGAATGATGACGATGATGGTGGTGGTATTGAGGATGATGATTATGACGATGATGGATGCAACTAATTCTGATATCTCTCTCTCGTATTTTATTGTTAGACTGTAAAAGCAAAGAGCTATGATCCTAACGCTGGGATTTACTCGCTGCTTCTTGAAAAACGGAAAAAGTCCAAAAATCCTAGTTGTCCGGCTACGTCGACGTCATGCACGTCTGTAGAAACTGTCACTACCAACCCTCACAGCAGTGAGGTGAGCCAACGTGACGATGGTACCGAAATGATGGACACTGATGCTGAAGTGGAACATGCCACAGCTCAGGCGCGATCATCTGGTCGACGCGAATCAATTGTCCCCGTGGTTCACGTTACACCAGACTCACCTACAAGGGAGTTGGGGTCAACAAACGCATGGCAGTCGACGTCCGAAGAAAACGAAGAAGACGATCAAGTATCCGAAGAAATGCCGCCAAATCTCAAAGCTTATCTTGCCAACCGACGATACACGGTCACAGCTGTGGATCCCATGCATGAAATCCCCGGAGAACTTCGTGAAATGTTAAACCAGAAACTAGAGTGTAGTCCGCCCAGTCCAGAAAACCCCTACCCCATCCCACCGTTTCCCGGCATTTCGCCTTTCTCCCATACCACGGACTTGTCACTTGCTTATAAAGAGCAGATACTTCAAGTGCCTACAGTATTCCAGCTGCGACAGCCTTTCGGGAGGAGGGCGTCGGATGGGGCTGCGAGTCTAGGGGCAGGGATCGCTCAATTCAATGCCCTACGAGCTCTGACCCAGATGGGTGACGCAGACCTAAGTAATCCCGGTTCCCAGGTGGACAACTCGCCGTCCGCGTGTTCAAGCACTCCGGCCCCCTACACGGTTTCTCCTGGACCCTCAAGTCCACACATGAGTGAGGCTAATGACAGTGGATCTGACCAGGAACCGGACCCGGAGGCGGTGGCTCGATACTTAAACAGACGAGGCGCACGACAGAGGCATACTTTAGGGGTCACCGAGCCGTCGTCGGAGATATCCGATGACCTACAAATGAAGCTCCTGCAGCTTCCTCTGAAGGCTCGTCGAGGGTTCTCGCCCGTACGTGAGCGAACCCCGAGGGAAAATAATTTAGTGCCCACTCACGGAGGAGTGAGGTACACCTCATCGAGGAGGGCATCGGATGGTGCCGCTTCGATCCTTGCTTTTAAACAGCACCTAGAACGAAACCAGGGCAGTGGATCGAAGAGGAACAGCCTGAAAGAGCTGCAAGAAGAGCATCAAAAACTGCGGGAGCAGTATGGATCGCTGGTGGAAGAAGAGACGCAAAGGGTGCAACTGCAACAACAGCAGTTGCACAATCTTCATCATCATTATCAGATGATGGGACGTAGGGCCTCCGATGGGAGTGAGGCCTTGACCTCCACTATTGCCCAATTTCAACAGCAACTGCAGGAGCAGGCCAAGTCAGATTTGGAGCTTGACTGTGGTAGAAAGGTGTCTTCTCAGGAAGAAGAGCTGGAGGACAAACCAGAGATTCTCCTGGAACCTCAGCTTCAACAGCAGATGCAGCGACTGAACATTGAGACTTGTGGGGGGAGCGGTGGAAGTACTTCGGGTCATTACGATTCTTCAACGCCACAGCCAGGTATTCTATCAGTGTCGCCACGAACGAGCGTCATTCTAGAAGGATCTGACCCTGGACAGGCCTATCCTACTCAGAATGTTCTCTCTACAAGCCCAACTCCATCATCTCTCGTACTTGACCCCTCATCTTCCACTTCCTCTGACCCCTCTCCGCCCTTGTCACCTCTCACTGCTGTACCCATGTCTCAGCGGTATCCCGTTCCGGAAGTTCAAGGTATGAGCACCAGCAGCTCAGATGAACGCGTACTTCCAGATTCAACCCTTATTCCTGGATTTCCAATGAACTTTGCGCATTTAGCTCCGAACCTCGGCACTCATTTAATCAATGAAAATGACCTTGTGGACCTTAGTAACGCCCCCTGGCCTGTGGACGGTGGTAGACTCTCACCTACTACCGCTTCATTGATATCCTCCCTGGGCACTCCGCTGACCAGCCGTCTTACCGGCTCTGCAGGTCAGCGGTCGCCTCTCCGTCACTACCGCCACCATACTGTCCCGTCCTCACAAGAGGTGTGGAACAACATGGACCTATTAAGGCGGGTGGCAGCGAATAACGCACTAACTTCCCAAAATCACGCGCGAGACATGCTTAATAATAATATTAATTTAAAGGATATTGGCGGCAGTGGAACCGGACTACTTCGAACGATGTCACCCAACGGAACTATTTATACGGAGCCTCTTTTTAAGTCGAGCAGTAAGGGAGATCTCAACAGCGAGCTCTCTCCGACTAGTTTTCGATTCGCTTTTTCGGTCAGTATGACGTCACATAAAGATGTACCGGACATTATTAGTGAGATAAGGCGAACATTAGACCAGCGGTCACCCACTGTTGTGTATGAGCAGGCTGAACAGTTGTTCACCGTTAAACACGGTGCGGTGTGCTTGGAGATCGAGGTGTGTCAGTTACCCGAGTATTCGTTAAATGGACTGCGCCTGCGCAAGGTCAGCGGTAATCAGTGGCAGTACAAGAAACTTTGTCAGGAGTTGCTCACGGGGATGGATTTGTGAAACTTCGGAATTTTTCTTGGAGGAATTTAGAAACACCCTTCGACTTTCTTGTCTCGCCCTAAGTGGTCTATTTGTACCAGTGATTTACAGTATTTGAAAACACTGGTTTGAAAAGAAGAAAAGCTCTGATTGGTCAGTATCCAGGCAATTAACTTTTAAAGGAGGATTGTCAAAGGCCTAAATGAGTTTGACACACGATTAGAGTTCACGCAGCTCCAGAAGAAGAATTATTAATATGTCGAGTAAACTCGAAAGCAAGAGAAAGCAAGTACCACACGGTACAAGAGTAGTAGTCCGTTTCAAAGCCTATTTGCTTAAAGTCACGTGACAAGCTAAGAGAATATTGCAATGGTAGTCGTAGGAATTTATCTCTTGGCTCATTCTTGAACTATTAATTTATTGTTAATATAATATATTCTAAGGAGTGGAAAGCTACACACTAAAAGATGTATTAGGATATATAAAGAGAAAGAAAGACAACGCTGTCATTTGGAGTCGACTCGACAGTTGTACTTAACAGATCCATTTTCATCAGCTTCACATTCACTAAAGGTATGTAGTGGCAAACGTTTTTTAACTTAAACATTTATTTCTTGGTATTATTTAGTCTTTTTAAAATTCGTTTCCAGTCCCCGTGCATTGATAGTCGCAGGGAGTCTAGGAAGGACCGAAATATATTTTGTCAGGCGAGTACTTCATGTTAGGCAACTCAAAATGAAGCGGGTATATGGAAAACCTGCATAGCAATCTGAACCACATTAAGTACTCTTACATGAAGGACCAGCCTGCGAAAGTGACTTCGAAAGTGATACAAAATGACCAGGGGGAGAGAGGAGAGGAGATCATTTGTCTATGAACCTGACGTCATTTCCGGTTTGTTATTCGAAGCTTGAAGACTGCTTTGCTTGTCTCTAGATGTGAGCAATGTTCGTTTCTAGGTTACCACAGCATCTGTTCCTTCCCTCCCCTCCCTCGCCTCGTCATTATTGTCAGCGCTTGAAGTCAGTAGTATTTTTGTTTTATTTTAAAGTGCTGTGAATAAGATGTTTTTTTATGTCCATAGAGTACATCTTACGAATAGTAATATATTGAATAATGTTCATGTCTTGTTTATTTGATGTCAACTGTCCTATTTCATTATGACGTCACGGCTTGTTTATGAGGGGGACAGAATCGTCCACAACAATAGAAATTTGAACAAAACTCGCTCTGTTTAGAAACGTTTACTCTCAAATTTTCAGGTTTCCAAATAGAATATATACTGATGCTTAATACACAATATTTACTGTATTTGGTGGCTGTTACCGCTTTAATACGGTCTACAAAAAACGCATTTAATATCGATTTTCATTGTTCACTGTTTTGTTCCCCTCCCACAACCAAGAGTCGTAGCGCATGGTTGTGACGTGGCGTCATAATGAAACAACAATTAAACAAAGATTGCTAATACAGACTGTAAAAACAATCCCCTTACCCTACTCCCTGTAAAATCTCTTAACTTATATTTCCATCTTGACTTGAAGTGGTTTTTCTCTGGCGGAAGTCTTTGGGGAGTCTGTATTAACAATACCACCTCATTTATGAATTATTCTAATGTTTCACTCAACTCTTAAATTAACCAAAAAACCAATAGGACGTTTGCATTATGGCGTAATTTACTACCAAGACCAGAATGCTTTGAGTGGATTCTATTGCCAGGCAAATTTTGCCAATTGTCTCTTTATTCCCAGGAGAGTAGGAAAATCTGAATGAGAAAGCATTTTGACAAAGCATTCTGGTAGTGGTAGTAAAATGACGCCATCATGCGGATGGCCTGTTATCATCGAATTTATTTAGTGCATGTGAATTATCATTTATTTAAGGTTTCACGGCGAGTTAAGTCCTTGGAGTGTTTTTATCGTATTTATTTCGGACTGAGACAATGAACACAGCAGTTGTGGTAGAACTGTGTATAAGGGTAGGTCAGGGAAGGCTTTTCTCCAGTCTTCTCTCGGTTGCCTTGAACACAGGAAACCCATTACGCGTGTGCTGTTTTCAAAATAGACCGTTTTCGAGTTCGCAAAATACCGCTGTGTTTGTTGATTACAGACTCATTTACTCAGTGTTAGCCTCATTCCAGTGTGCAAATATTCACAAATACCAACGATAAAGTAAAGAATGCACAACTTCAACAATACAAACACTTTGAAATCCCACGGACCTTCACTGAGGCATGTGAATATTCTACACAAAAACGAGGCTAACCCTTAGCAACAGAGAACTCGAAACTGGAGTATTGCGTGCTACAACTGTTTGGAAGTTGTGAAAATTTGTGTGCGCGTGTGTGTGTTGTGTATATTATTGTGTGGCAAGTAGAAATTCTTTTATATTAGATGTGGCACTACTAGTAAACTAAATTATTTAAAGAACATTAGACGCCTTAGATATTTTGATCTCTTTTTAGAGATTTGCAATCGGAAACAATAATTTTGCAGCTCTCCTTGGAAAGTCCATGATGACGTCATTTAACTACAGCTACCAGAATGCATCGCGAACTTTCTGATTTGTATTTCCTGAATGATAAAGTAATTGGATCTAATTAACTGACAAGGTGCACAAGGGATTCTGGTAGCTGTAGTGAAGTAAGCACTATCATGCGAATGCCCAGTTTTGGTGAACGTTCTTTTTTGATATATAACCATCGATTGAATTTCTCCACATCTTCACGTGTGAAAATAACACCACCATGGTTTGGGCATTCACTACTTAAGCTGTTTGAAAGCACTGTAGCACTGTTTGTTCATCGATAATTATATATGTTAAACAGAATATTACATAGATGCTTGGAGATACAAATTTTATCTTGTGTTGAAAAATATTTCACTCGTTTGCTACGCTCACTGGTGAAAGATCTTTTCAACACTCGAAGATAAAATCTCTATTTCCGCGCGCCCATGTAATATCCTTTATATAATCACCTTATTAGTCTTGTAATAGCGCATTCATTTTATTAAAGTTATTAACCCAAAAATCAACAAAGTTGGCACCGATGGTGATAAAAGAAACGCTTATCATGATCTTCAGCGGCCCAGCTTTGTAGAATTTCAAGTGGCACATTAACTTTAATGAAATGAAGAATAAATAGGCAGTATATCACTGACAGGTCACCTGATCTTTTCGCGCCATCATGGACGGCAATGCATTAAATCAAAACGAACCGATTTTTCCTTGACAATTTTAGTCATTTATACTTGTGTACACGAAGCTTTTCCTTGACATCACTTCTGGTTCAAAAACTAGCTTTTTAGCTTTTCAACAAGGAGAGTGTCATTAAGAAAACCAACGATTTGTTCGTATTGATGATGCTACAAATAACAGTTTGTTGTAGGGCTAAATTTACCGGGAAGAGGTCATAAGTTTTTGACCCCTCGAAATCAGCCCCACAGTCCTTTGCGATTCCAGCTCGTTCCCCGAGTCTTCCTCAGAACTTCGAAAAGGCACATTAGACAAGTGGCATATGCTAACGTATATGTTATATAACCGAGTAATGTTGCTCAAGAAATTGGATAAATAGAGAATAATACATGGGCGCGCGGAGATATGGAATTTATCTTTGAGTGTTCAATTTGATATCTCACGAGTGAGCACAGCGAACAAGTGAGAAATCAAATGGGAACACGAGAAGATAAATTCCATATCTCCAAGCGTCCATGTATTTTTCTGTTGATTATATAAACTATAGTGTTTTCAAGGATTTC
>JAAAQI020012904.1:0-19925 GCA_011800005.2 Stichodactyla mertensii | reverse complement strand
TCTTCTTTCGAATGGAAGGCCAAATTTTTGTGAAACATTACAATTTAAAACATTATGCTAATGATCTGCCACCAGTTTTGAAGAGGTCAATTATTTGTGTCGGTTGAACTACAGATGGACAAACAACACGTGTGTACCTTGTGACTAATTTAAATAATGCATTATGTAAAACCACAAGTATTTGTTGATTGTTTTTATTTCTTATATTTTCATTTCCTTTCATTATCATTTGATTTGATTTATATTTTTTTCCACATTGATCTAAGTAGTAAGTACAGTGTTCTTTGATGACAGTCATGAAAGCCATTTTGTTAAAATTCTCCACCAAACACCACAAGGTTTAGAATTCATTGGTTCTGATGTAGTGATGGTGCTTGATTCAACGCCAAGAAAAACAGAATTTCTTGTTAGAAGCTATTTTTTCTGTACCTGAATAGAGTGATGGCATGAAACAGTAACTAATATAATTGTTAAACACAAAAGAAAACAATAGAATTAGTGTCTATTGGCCTCTATTAGACTAATAAACTGTTTCATGGGTTAAAAAGTGCCATCACACTATAATGACATTATTGTTAAAATAAAAACAGAATTGATTGTTTGGTTTAATTTTTCAGTGACCTTATGCACAAGCAACTCGGTAATTTTGACAATTGTTTATAAAATATCTATTGAAGTTTATCATGATGAAGTTCCTCCAACTCTTCAGACTCTGTACCTACGAGCAACTGGAGCACATCCTGCCATGCCTGTAAACACTAGATAATAAAGAAATAAAGTGTCTAAATAGATAGTTGAGCCTATAATGCCAAGCCTGATCTGAGAGAGGCCTGCACTATCCAACCACACTCCGCTGAGTGTGTGACATCACTTGTATGAGAAAGCAACTTCTGGGTCCATAATGAAAAGCATTTCTGTGAACATTTTCTTTCTTTTTTCACAGCAGGAACTGTTGTACACCATTCTGACTGCTGCAGTTGGAGAAAAATCATTTTTTGCTTTATTTTAATAGTAGATTTTGTGACTAAGTGGACCTGGAAATGCATCACAACTTCAAAGCTCTTAAAAGATCAATGCACCTTCCCTAGAGATCCATAGTTAGCTGCATATCATGTATGAAATTCCAAAACTCACCTCTGTATGAAAGGCTACGTGTCTTTCAGAATATTCTGTAAAGAGTTCTCTAAAATCCTGTCGCTTGTGCTTATGCCATCTCTCAATGTCAGCCTTTAGGTCAACATTTGCACACTCCATTTTATCATGGCCTGTCTCAACCAGCTTTGAAAGCTTTTAAACATGAAGACAAACCATCATTCATTAATCCTTAAGATCATTATGTCATCACATAACTCATCCTACAAAGGGAATAAACAAGCAAACTAACCTCCTCTATACTTGTATCCAGCTTGTCTTTTCGTTCTTGTCTAGCCTGTTCTGTATCTTTCCCAAAAAATGAACTAAATCTTCCACCCCCACTTCCTCCACCACTAGGTTTGTCAAGCTGTAAAGAAAGATAGCTGTCATAAATATCATATTGCTTTCATAAATATCATATTGCTTTCATTTGAGCAATTTAAATTTGCTCTTTGGGAAATTTATACTACATCATACTAGCTATACAGTTCTGTACCTCTTCCCTTTCTGCTTTTTTTCTGTTCAGTTCTTCAAGGGTTACTTCGTACTCCATTTGAATAGTGTCGCGACTCTTCAGTGCACTCTGTAAATTAAAAAAAAATTACAGTAAACTGATAAAAACCAGGATGATTTTTCCTGGTTCTCAAGTTTTCCTCCCCAAAAATACCATTAAATAAATTGATAATATGCGTATCTCTTCTACCTTGATGGCATCTGTGTATAGCACATACTCTCTTAAAGGCTCCATAAACCTAGAGTCCTGAACTCTGAGCTGAAATTGACAAGAAAAAATATAAATGTATTACTAATGTATAAAGCACAAACACTAAAAGCATGAAACAGTACTTACTAAATAGTACAAAATAGAACTAATTAAACAATGGAAAACTAAAGGATTTTGTACTATTTAGCACTATTTAGTTATTAAGTTGTTTCATGGTTTTAGTGTCAGTGCTCTATCAAACAAATTCAATGATCTATCTACCGGTAATAATGCACTACAACAGGGGAGGACTGGAGTGGCAGTGAAGTAGATTTTATAAAACTAGGTAGAAAAGTAAGTAATGTGATAAGATGTCAAAAAAGTGCTTCATTCCTTTTTGATCAGTTCAAAGTTGAAGCTGTATGTTTTCTCCTCATGCAAGATTAATTTAGCATACCAATTTTTTGAGAGCAGAAGAATTCTTGTCTAGAGAATCAGCCATGGCTGTCAGAGGGTTGGCCAGCTTGGTCTCAGAGTTGGCCCACAGACGAAATATTGGAATGAATTCTGTGATATCTTCAAGTAGGTCTGAGAATTGAGTCAAAAAAATTAAAAATAATGCATCTGTGATGGTGTGGATCTGAAGATGTGCAAGACTATGAATATTACAGTAGTCAGAGGAGAGATTTCACATGTGCAGTGAATTCATACAGATTTTCTAACACAATCAGTATTTTCTAATAAATTTATGACCTAAATCAAATTTCACAATAATTACCAAATCTATCTTTGGCAATTTTATCTGTAATGGTTTCCATGGTGATCATCTTTTCCCTGAATGTCTTGGTGTAGTCTGTCATCTCTTGGAATTCTGGATCTCTTGATTTCAACATCCATGATGATGCTATATTGCGCATGGAGTCACTCATACGAGACATTAATCCTGGTCCTGACTTCTTAATGGATGTAAGCTCCTGTGGAGTGAAAATTACCCTTGGTTAGGCTTTGTGCATTACTTTTCTCTTTGATTCCTTTTTCCCATTCTCACTGCATAACTCCTTCACATTCCCTGTGAAAAATGCATGCTATTTGCAGGCTGGCTAGAAATGCATTCACCTTATTCAACCTTGGCCACTTCAACAGAACTCCAGAGGAGTATCTCATTTCTTGACCCACTCACCTTTGATAGGCCTTTTCTGAGATCAACAAACAAGGTGCATTGTGGTCCAGCTTGGGTACAAACAGCACGTTATAAGGCATGATGAACAATAGATATTTTTACCCAAGCTAGACTGAGACTAACAATGCATCATGTTTGCTACTCAGAAAAGGCCTTTGGTGGTTGACAAGACACAGTTTGTTGCTGCATGCTCATTAACTCAGCAGTTGCAGATTCTTGCTCATAGCTTTTCTTTAAATGATAAGTCACTAAAAAAAGCATGCAATGAGGATATATTAAATTTTTTTCTTACCCATGATTTGGCGGTTAGAAACACATGTAGATTGTCATTAAATGACATAACTGGGTGATCCGCAATGCGCTGCATAAACTTGTTCAGGGAATTTTCTCTTGCCTTAAGAAACTCCTGAGAAAATCTATCAAAGTGCTTTGTAAAGGAGTGCTTTTCAGGCAGTGGCTGCAAAAGAAAATAAAGTGTAAATTACATCCAAAACCTCAGAATGGGAGAGTTAAAAAGATAGTGCAAAAATCATTTGTGCCATAAATGAACAGAAAAATTCATTTACCTATCAACAATATAAAAATGCTTTAAGTAAGGCACATGTTATTATTATTACTATATTAGTCCGACTAATATAGTATAATAATGAATAATATAACATACAGGGATGATGTGTGTTGGGTAGCTTTCAAGCAATCTCTGGCGCAACCATAAGAAATCTTGATATCTTCTTCTGACATTATATTCTGGATGATCAAACTGACCTCTGGTTGTCTAAGAGAACAAATGAACAAGCAAAAGACCCTGTAACACTTGTATATTGTTACCACTACTGTAAAACACTTAACTGTATGTTAGATGCTAGTACATTTCTGCTAAGGATACAATTGAAGATCATTCCACAATAACAATAGCAACAACAAAAGCATAGCAGCAGTCTTTCTTTCTTAAGACTAAGTAAACTACCTGGACAAACAGTGACACTTTACTGAGTACTTGAGTACATGGTATTACATACCTTAGTGTTGACATTATAACTGACATAACCTTCTACATGTTTTTCAGGATCAGTTACAGTAACATATAGATCCTTCACGTCATGACCACTTTCATCCTCATCATCATGGTCTTTAAGTGATGACATCAACAATGACATCTGCTCATTAAATTCAAAATTTGTTTCCCTTTCAGAACCTGGACAGCTGATTCCCAGTTCTTCCTATTATTACAAAACACAATTTGATTGGTTTAGGGTTGTGCATTAATTATTATAAAACATGTTCAAAGATAATTAGATGACATCAAAGTTTTTTCATTTCTTTCATCTGATCAATGAGTTCTTTCTGCTTTTTTTATTTAATAAAAAAATGTTAGGGAAATTTGTATGGCTATCAATATGGCTGTTTTTTTTCAGGAATGATGATATGAATCTTCTTTATTTTGCTGTGAAATACCACAACATAAGCTTACTTGTATACTAATATTTTGGTTATAAGTTTATAAATTAAACATGAATAGCTTACTAACCAAGTGATAGAAATCTCAAGTGTAACATATTTATCGGATTCGAATTCCTTTAAACTTAAGTCTTATTGAAATTCTTTCTAGTACGTGGCAAATACAAATTCAATATCAGCTTAAGCTTTCTAGTTCGAGATTTCCACCCTTGGCTTCGTTAATTTTGGAAAATTTAAAAACTTCCCTATCAAATTACAAATTAGTTTACAGAATGTAAACAATCAAGGTGTTTCTAGTTTTAAAACTAACCTGTTTAACGATAGAAATAATTGTTTTAAATTCAAAGAAAATTTACCCAAAATTCAGAAATACAGAACGACGCTTCGACATCTTGTCGCAAAGAAAATAGACGGCTAGACTAGGAAAAGTTCATTTTGAAGTGAGCAGATACAAAATTGGGCGTAGCATTTCGTTGCGCGTTTACCTGGTTGAAGGATCCATTTTGAGATTCGCTAGGAATTTCCCTCTGATCGTCTGAAGACGGAGGAAAATCAACTTCATCTAGTGTATCCGCCATTACGTTCTATATCAACAAGATCGATATTCCCTCGTCGACTAATGATCCCTAACAAATCCCTCCGAATTGCCTTCGGCTTCTTGTCGGTAATGACGAAGCCTAGCGAATAGGTACCGAATAGATAATCGGATTCAATATGGCTGCCAGCAGCTGTTGCTTTTCATTTCAATTCCGCTAAAAAAGAACAAATTTAGTCTTTAAGGAAAATATTCGCACTTAAAGATACCGAAGAATGGAAGAATCTCATCTCCTTGTACTCGGGCCTGAAGGTGCGGGAAAGACTTTGATGCTAAAACGCCTGCAAACGATTTCTTCTCAAATGAATTTACCTCAAGCTCAAAGACAACATGATTTGGGAGAAGCGCCTCCGACAATCCCAACTGTGGGAGTAAATCTCGTTACTATTAACTTATACAGGAAGAAATACACGTTCAGGGAGCTCGGAGGAGCCATGGGTCCTATTTGGTCCAACTATTACAAAGATGCAAGTCTGCTTGTTTTTGTTATCGACACCGCGAACAGGACTAAGATATCGTCTTCTTGTATTCAACTGCTCGACGTTCTTTCATCCAAGCAGACGCTCCATATGCCGGTGGCGTTGATATTCAATAAAGTAGACAGTCCAAGCTGTATGCCAATAGCGGAACTGTTGGCTATCCTGCGACTTAATGATATCATTTTGTGCGCCAGACATGATATCACAATCATTGAAGCGAGCTTTCGCACGGGCCAAGGAATCGATGAAGTTATGAAGTGGCTTAAGATCAAAGCTGGACCAAAGAAAAGAGGTTCATTTGCGGTATGAAACGTCTAGGTTTTACTTTCGAAACCCACAAAACAAATTAATTAAAATATAGACTGTTAATTTATGCTATATAACGTGTTGTCATGGCAACCGATCAAATGATCTATAATTTTGATAGTCAATAATTAATCGACTTGCGGATACATAGAGAAACTGTCTTTAATGTTATTTAAATTTAGTCTGTTACAAGAAATTTGGCCATTGAGTGAAATCATATCACAAAGTATCAATGATTCAGTATCGAACCCTGAAACAACCTCTGGGCTAATCAAAAGCCATGACTGACAGCTATCCTGGTAGAAAAATATTGCATTGTGCTGCCAATACGACCTTCCTGAGTTTTAGAAATCTCTGTAACACACCAAAGTTTCTAAATTAAACCTCTCATCCCTAAAGCTTCTGTAATAAATTAAAATAATTATTAAATTAATATTATGAATAAGTTATCACCACATATTTTATTCGCCAGGGACATTTTTATTTCCAAGGTTCATTTTTCATACTTCCAGTATCTGCTGTTATTCTTTTTTCACAGTGATATTTAATTTATTGTATATTAACAAAATTGTAGATTTAAGGCTTTCGCGTGACATATTCATAATTAAAATGGAAACTTTACGGATTTCACGCGTGTAAACGATATTTGAAGAAATTGACGTTTCGGCTACACTGTGGTAGCCTTCATCAAAATGTTTTTATTGTTCTCGAAAATGATGCATGAAGGCGAGGCTTAAGTGCGAAATTACGCTTAGTGGCTTGAAATGACTGACATTTCTTTGACTTTTTCTGTTGCTTAAAAGTTTATTTTTACAAGTGAACTGTGAACAAGTCATAGAGAAAAGAGTGTGAACAGAACAAGTCAGTCGTTTGACGCCTTCAAAGTGTGATTTCGCACGAGGCCTCGTCTTCATGCATCATTTTCGAGAACTCAAAAGTGGCGTATTAACGTTGTCGCTGAAAAAAGCCTTAAAGCTTTCATTTATTTTTTGTTTACCAACAAACTTCGCTGTAGGCTATCTAAGAATAAAGGAATATTTGTCTAAGTTGTAGAATTTGCAAGTATACGGTGAGTTTTTTATTGATTAATGTCACGGTGAAAATAAATTCATGACTCCGCTCTTAAAGCTTTAGGCTTTAGGCTTTTTTCAGCGACAACGTTTATTGAATTAAGCCAGTATCTGACCCAGACCCACTCTCGCGCGCTTGACTTTAGCTAAGTTGTCTACGTTCGTCTAAGATTAGACATGAAAAGGCCAAGAAAACGGGTCATATGATAAAATACTTAATGACTTAGTTAGATCGGGCTGGCCTCGCACGATAGTCAGATCGCTGCGCTCTGTTTCTACGGTCATTCATTATCGTTTGTCGCTTGCAAAAATAGATGTTATAACAACAAACGAACGAACCAACGAAATAACAAATCTCGTTTAGGTTAATTCCTCGTATAGGATTGAATTCTGGTGGACTTTAACAAAAGACTTCTCATTAGGTCCTTTTGTTCAACCACCAGCATGGCCGCCATATCTTTTGTCTTTTGATCCTCTGGGGAATGGTTGAAAACCAAAATTACGCCTAATCGGCTAACACGTTGCTATGTACGTTTCTACCTAATTCAAAACCTCTGGGAATAAGAAATTTTGTTCCAAAAATTTTCATTTTATTTGCATGTGATATCAAGATACAAAAGACAAAGAATCACATTTCCAAAAGATTTGAAGTGGGTGGAAAAGTAAAGCCGAGTGGTCTATTAGAACTCCCTGGTAGGATCAAAATTGAGCGCACAATAATGGTAATGAAATAACACAAGTTCATAATATACTTACTGAATTCTACCGTGAAGCAACAATAAGAACAACAACAAAGGCATAGGGAGCCCAATTCAGAATAAAACAAAAATGAAGAATTTAATTCTAAAATCGCATTTGATTTATTTTCTCTAGTTTCTGAGACCCAGATACACAGGAAGATGTTTTCGGTTCCCGAACTTGAAACAAATTGGGAAAATGCTACCAAACCCAGTATTGAGACATAATTACCCATATTCATGTCCGGTTATTGGATGTGGTAGCATTTTCCCAATTTGGGAAACGAAAAAATTTTCCTGTGATAGTGTGCTTACTAATAACACTGCTAGAAAATCGGAAGACATAGAAAACATTTAGATCAGCTTCCTATACAATTTCCCTGTGGTATTCTGCTCGCTTCTATGTAGAAATACGTTTTATCACGGCGTCATAACACAGAAAATAAATCTACTATTTGTTTGAAATTATTTCTTTCTTGACGGATTCCTCTGTAATTCAAGGGTATTTTAGCAATTATTTCGCGCCTTTGAACATTCGAAGTATTCCCGCTATTACGTTGATAAGTCTGTCTGGTCTCAAAAAAGACTCCAAAAGACTCAGAAATAGCAGTATGTTAGTTGAAACAGGAAAGATATTAAAATATCTTGTAAGATAGCTTATTTTAACTATAAGTGCATTTTGCGCATTTTTTACAGCTATTAAAAAAATAACATAGGTGCGTAAACGACAAAATACGTCAATTTTTCTATGTCCTTATTCATAACTTTTTAAAATTTTCAAATATGTTGTGTGAATCACTGCAAGAAAACAAGTTTTAAAATAAAATTGGGTCTCGCCGTGCATTTTAAAAAGATATAAGATGGGTTTTTTTTTTTGTTGTTTGTTTGTTTGTTTGTTTTTGGGGCAGTTACCTGTGGTGCTGCTTTTTCAAAATGGCGGATAGGACTTGTGGTGTACTCAACTCCAAATATAATTTCAAATTCTAGTGGGATGACCTCCCCTGAATTTTTTACATTTTATAAATGTTAAGGCTGCAACATATCAAAAAATGAAGGCATATTATCCAGCGAAGATATCAGAAATCGACATCATCAAACTCACGATCGTGGCGATCCTAAAAAGTCAAACTATGGCAATGTTTTTCATCTTTTCGGTGCGGATTTTTCCCTATTAACACATTTATAACTAAGAAATGACAAATGATTGATTGTTAATGAAAATAAATTTATTTGTAGACCAACTTAGTTTGCTATTTTGATCATTAGGAGGCAGATATGGACGGATAAAGCTGTACTTTACTGACCATTTCTTGTTATTTTGTTATGCGCAGAAAAGGTGCGCGATGCAAAACCGAGGAATCACCTTATAATGGGCTCCCTCTGGTCAAAGAATTGAATTTGCGCGCGCACGATAAAAAATGCGCGGAAGTACAAGAGCGCGCTGTAGATAAAATCTATCACAAATTTTGAAAATCAACGGTAAAAGCCATCTCGATTTATAGTCAGCGTGAATAAGTTATATCAGAAAATGTTTTTTTCCAAAGTATTTGTTCAGTCATGTGTTATCCTTTGGGCTCTAGTTGCGATGGATTTTCTCCCCGTTCGATGTTTTCCGAGCCAAGTTAAGATAGGCGGAATCTTCTGCAAAGATTTTGACTTAACGGAAAAACGAGCTTTTCTTCTTGGTATTGAGTACATCAACAACAGCACACTTATTCTACCAAACACTCATCTCACTGTCCTAGTAAATGAAACAGACTGGATGGACCATTTTAACAATATTGAAGCGGTATATTGGCAAATATACCATGGAGTAGTTGCACTTGTTGCCTCAGTGACATCGACTATGGTTAAAGCAACGTATCCGCTTTGTGAAGGGTTTGGTGTACCACAGATTGCTTCTTATGCCACGGACCCTTCCTTTGAGTTTTCTCCTCATTTCTATCCGTATCTCCTACGCATGAGCAGCAGCGATTGCGTCGAAAACCAAGTTATTGCGGATTTTATAGCCCATTTTAATTGGACACGCTTGGCTTTCATGTCATCTCGAAGTGATTATGGACTTAACGGACTTGTCACTTTGAAGGATATTGCATCCCACAAGGGCTGGAAAATTGTAGCTTATGAAACTTTCCAAGAACATAAAAATATTTCCCTTATAAATGCAACAAATCAACTCGTACACATCCGAAGTCGAGGTGCAAGAATTATCATTCTGAACTCCATTGCAATGTATGTTCACACAATTCTAAAACAGGCGCGCGACTTGGGTGTGTTAAAGGACCGTGTATGGATTCTAACTAATGGTGTCTTTGGACACGAAGGGATTTATACCCCGGGGATGTCAGTACCGGACTATCTACGAGGCGTCATCGGCATACGGCATACCTTTGGGCGTGGTCAAATGTCAGGGAGTTTTAAAGCTGCTTGGAAAAGTGCTGGATACGACGAGATAACATTTGAAAATGAGGCTGCTGCTGGTCACACATTCGACGCAGTTCTCGTCCTTGCTCAAGGTCTACAGAAACTGTTTGATCAAGGATATGTCATCTCCAACAGGACAGAAAAGTTTGGAATCTATGATGGCTCAGAAACAATTCCTAGACCAGAGGGAAAACATCTAATGGATTTTTTAAGTGCGGCGAATACCTCAGGAGTCATGTCTGATAACTTGGCATTCGATGACAAACGTTCTCCAGTACGGGACGAGTTCGAGATCGTTAATATGCGCTCCTATGGGTTTGAACAAGTAGGTCACTGGAATCCCAGTGATAGACTCGTCATGAAAAGAAACAAAGAGATTGTTTGGCCATCAGGAAAAGTGGATATCCCGTCAGACAGCACGCACCTGATCGAGAACAGAACTTTGAAGGTAGTCACCCTTAAAGAGCAACCGTTTGTTTATATCTTAGAAACAGAAAAAGGTGGAAAAAAAGAATACAGATACAGTGGCTACTGCATTGAGCTGCTTGATAAACTTGCCAAGAAGCTGAAATTTAACTACGAAATCTACCCTGTTCCAGATGGAATGTTTGGCTCAGTAGATCCTGTGTCTAAAGAATGGAATGGCTTAGTTAAAGAGCTTCTTCAAGGAAAGGCTGATTTGGCCGTCGCTTCTTTCACCATCAGTCCAGAAAGACAACGTGTGATTGACTTCACTCAGCCGTACATAAACCTTGGTTTGACAGCCTTGCTAAAGCCTGTTTCCAAAACTTCCGATTATTTCCAGTTCTTCAGACCTTTTCGCTTCGACATGTGGCTTGCAATTGGAGTGACCATGATAGTTGTGGGGTTTTTCTTGTGGTTTTTTAGTACGTTTAGTCCGTACGGATATTATGGCCGCTGTGTACAGACATGTCTGAGCAGAGTAAATCCAGAATATCTCAAGTTCCGTGACACTTTAACTCTGGTGCGAGCGTTTTGGTCTTCTGTGGTGTACTACGTCGGGCAAAGCTCTGACCATCTTCACCCTGTGAGCTCATCCGGAAGAATCACCGTGGCTGTTTGGTGGTTTGCCGTTCTTATAATCATGTCAACCTACACTGCCAATCTTGCTGCTTTTTTGACCTTCCAGCGTTTTTCCTCCCCTATTAAAACAGTGAGCGAACTCGCACAGCAAAAAAGCATTTCTTACGGCACTGTACAGAACAGCCAGCCGCAAACTTTCTTTGAATCGTCTACAATTCCAAGTTATGCTACAATGTGGCAATACATGCAGTTCCATCATACGCTTGTTAAAAGCAGCACCGAAGGCATTGAAAAGGTTAAAAATGAAAATTATGCCTTTATATGGGACTCTGTTGTGCTGGAATACACAGTGCATCAGCAGAGTGACTGCGGTTCTCTAACTACAGTTGGGAGTCTTTTTGGTAAGATCAGTTATGGTTTTGGTCTTCCAAAAGGGTCACCTTTCACCCAACAGTTGAGCAATGCCATCCTGGAATTGCGTTACAAAGGTTTCATAGATGTCCTTGAGAAAAAATGGATCCACTCGTCTGAAAGATGCAATACAAATAAACCTGGTGGAGGATCTGCAGATGAAGACGGGACACAATTGGGACTGAAAGAGCTTGCAGGCGTCTTCATCGTTGTGTGTGTAGGGATCGCATCAAGCTTTGTCGTTCTTGTGTTTGAATGGCTCTGGGCAGCGCACAAAGACACAGAGGTTGAACTTAAAGAATCCGGCTCCAAACTAACCATTACGACAGCTCTTCATTCGCGTCGCAAACGCGCCTTCCATGACTGGAGACATCGGGAAGACATCCCTAAAGTACGCAGGCATGCCACTCTTATATGGAATACAGTTCGTCCAATCTTCCCCACAAGGCAAGCTAGACAGACAGGTCCATCTGAGGACATCAGCCAGACAGCAGAGTCTATAGCTAGTAATGATGGGTTAGATCAAGTAATGTCTGTAACAAAGACAGCGGAGATAGAGATAGACGATGAAGACACTGAAAGCTATGTTGTCTAATTTTGAAACGACTGGCATAGAAAAAAATGAACTCAATAAAGATATCAGGCGCGGATCCAGGATTTATAAGAGTATGCGTGTGTGGCTGTGGCTGTGGGGGGTTACTGTCTTAAGCCTGGTTCACACTAGCGTCGTAATCATAATCGTAAGCAACGTCCTGCTTGTCTTTTTTTCACACCTCAGTGATAAATACGCTCCTGAGTCTGCGTACGTTGTTTACGATTACGATTACGACGCTAGTGTGAACAAGGCTTTGATGGTAATATTATGAATGGGAAACGTACGGTAGTGACTTACTGCACGTACATAGTACGATTTGCAGTAAAACGGAAATAAATGGCTTCCCATTGTTTTTTGCAAATCGCCTCGATCCAGTCATAACGGCTACGTTAAAGTACGGTACGGCTAGACTACATCTACGAATTCGGCGTAGCGTTTCCCAGTCATACGATACCCACTCTAATACCCTGATCCATCGTTTTAGAAAGGACATGCTTAATCACTAACATATCACACCTACATGCCTGCAGCCATGACTGCTTCAAAAAAGGTGGTGAACATTCACCCTATTCACCCCCTCCCCCTCTGGATCCGCGCCTGGATATTCATACATATCGGTTATAATTATTTATGAGGGGAGAGGAGGGTGGGAGGGAGAATATTTTCGGTCGTTTGTTAATCGCCATTTGATGTAATTTTCAATTAGCTTGTTTTACTCCGGTATCCTAGATTTAGTTTTGCAAAAGCGAAATTATTTGACCAAGTAAACCAGTTTTAAGGTTAAGCCACCATATCAAAATGGTTTGTGATCCTGAAATAAATTTCGCTTAATTCATTACAGTTCTGTTTCATTCTATTCCATTCCATATATTTTTGTTCTGTTCTTTTCTATTCTCTTTTTTTTTTTTTCATTTCATTTCATTTTATCCCATTTATTTTCTTTTCACTTCATACCATAACGTTACTATTTTTAGCGACTACTAAAAATTATCGATTTCTCTTGGGGAAGATTTAGCCTCGGTAACGTATTTTAGCGATTTTCTGGACTCTGGAAAAATAGCGATTTTTTTTTTTTTTTGTCAATCTTGACAAAAATTAAATGAAAAACGCTAGAATGGCAGTAATCGTTGCTTAACATTTATTAAACAATTAAAGCATTTATTATCAGTAACGCAACTGAAAGAATGGATAACGTCTCAAAAGTTCAATGTTTTCGAAAGATTACAGTTGAAAAATGTTATTGAATAAAGTTAAACTTATAATACTGGCGGGTATTATTTTTAGAGAAAACTATTTTTAGCGAGAACTAGTGATTTGGCGATTTTGACTATTTCGTTAAAATTCGCTGATTTTATATGTTATCGCTGAAAAAAGTAACCTTAACTGAGTTATTGATAGTGGTTCGCGGCGTCATTTGGAAAACTGTTTTTATTTCGTCAGGATTTACACCACATCAATAAAGTAAGCATGTTCTGAAAGCTGTTGGAGATTTCCGATTTACAGGCTTTGGCAATAACAGTACTGATTGGTTAATTTGTATATTGCTATACCTTGCGTAAAGTCATGACTGTGAAATGAATATTAAAAATCGTTCAACTTTCCGTGGATCCTGGGTTTCTGAAATTTTCTTTGATTGATTAATTTGGGACCAAAACCAATAAAAGGAAATCTGTGGCACCGTGAAAAAAAAAAGAAATATACTTAACTTTACTGACGTTTCAAGCTTTCGCCATTCGTCGGAGTAAAAGAGTAAAGTGACGAGGGCGAAAGCTCGAAACGTCAGTAAAGTTAAGTATATTTATCTTTTTTTCACGGTGTTACAGATTTCCTTTTATTGGTTATTGTATTTATTACACACCGAAGCAGCCTATACTAGTTTACTCGCTAGTTTCCATTTTTAATTAGGGACCATACATCCAGACATCGATTGCTGAAGCGTCGTATGGCAGGGCGAAACCATTTACGGGTCAGTTGGAGATTTCGGCTCCAACACCGCTATCCATAATGACTAATCAGGGAGCTCGGCCGAAGCCTAAAGGGAGAGGTTAGTCGGCCCCTAGACCATGGAAGATTAACCTCTTGCTGTGATCAGTAAGAATCGAAGCCTCTCTAACAGAACCACTAGTTTTTTGACGCTCTGATCCATGTGGGATCCATGTGGAAGGCGTTAGAAAAATTAGACATGCGCAGACCATACAGAGCATGTAGAGCATTCAGTTTCGTTGCTCTAGAATAAAATTAAATAAATAAATAAATAAATGAATGAATGAATGAATGAATGAATGAATGAATAATAGATTTTCTCCTGCCGGGATACTTGGTACTATTAGCGATGAGGATCAGCGTTTGTGCTGCTAATTCGGAAAATTCCATTGAATCGTAGAATATGGTGATATTTTAGATAATGTTTCAAATTGTTGTTGATAACTTGGAGACATAAGACGATAGCATTTGACTTATATTCTAACTCTCGAACGAATATCAATTATTTTCGAACTTAATTACATTCATTACAATGAGACCGTATAGGAATTGGCATCTCTTTATTGGTTATGCCTATACATGTATGTTACATGGTACTAGTCATTACGTGTCTAAGACACAAATCTTAGACAATGATACGAACACTACTTACTGTTTTCTAAAATTTTCCGTAGCTAGGCGTTTTAGAGATACCTGACATTCACTTATATATCGGATAACTGACATTCACTTATCCATCCACCATCCCATGTCCCCGGAGGGGGACTCCGGGGTAAAAGTATCGGGTATGCTCGTCGTATCTCTTAGGGGTTAAAATCAGCAATTTGGTATCTGTTAGGGTGTTAAAACTGAAGTTTAGAATTTCAGAATTCCCTGGTATCTTATAGGGTATCGAAAACAGGAGAGCTCATCACCTTTCACAGTGGAGTTTATGTTTATAGTTACGCAGAGCTTAGGCGCTTTATTTCAGTCATACTGAACATTTCAACGGTCTTTTAATCCAATTTTATTTAAGTTATTAGTGGCATCTCTTAGGGGTTAAAAATCGCCCAGCCACACCCTTTTTAAAAGACTTCCGGTATCTTTTAGGGGTATTTTTGAAAATTGCCGACGAGCATACCCGATACTTTTACCTCGGAGTCCCCCCCTCACCGGGCCCATGTCCCGTGGGTATACATCTTAGAACAACACCACGCTTGTATTCATTCCATACCATTAGACACTTTTTTTTTTTTTCCCAAAACTTTTTTTGCTGAAAAAAAGCGTCTTACATATAAAATCCGCCGGAAAATGCAACATATCAAAAATTCCTGACATGCTTTTGCTGCATATTTATCTCACAATTGAACCACGGAAAACGTTTTTTAAAAAAGTCAAATGCTATCGACTTATATCTCCCCAAGTGAGGCCCTATGATGTTCTTTTAATAATTAAAAGCAAATGACCTTTTTTGAAGTTAGCCGTCACGTGGTATAAATTGCATTGGATTGTGTTACGGTCACCAAGATGGTCGGACATTGTTCTCGGATTGCCGTACGAATGTACTGACTTTTGAACACAATATCAAATTGATTTCTTTACTATAGCTATCTAAATAAAAGGAAGAAAATCTTCAATCAAGTTAGAAAAATATTATTTGCTTGTATTTAGAGAAAGAGACAAACAAATCAAATAAATAATTTGTTCAAAAGTCCAGTGCATTGTACGGCAATGCGAGAACATGTACCGAACATTTATGTCCCCGGGTGTATAGCACGTGAACACGTGACGGCTGTCGCCAAAAAGGTCAATTATCGTCAATTATTGGTTTTCTATAAATGCATTTATTTAACACATCGCCATATTCTACGATTCATTAGCTTTCAGTAAACATTTACTCTATTTATGCCGCTTAAAACCTGGCAAAATGGGAGCACTTTTCCGAAAGATATGTCATTCTATTTCAATTTTGTCATGTTATTACTAGACCTAGTCTCCTACTCTGACTTATGTACCCGTCGTATCCTGGTTCCAATATTATTCCTTTATTAAAATTAATCTTCTCGTTTTTCTGTCGATATTTTCACCTTTGATCGTTAGCTTTTGTAGCCAAGAATAATATTCCTAAGACATCCAAGACATTTTACGAACATCACTAAACATGGGCAACGGAATGGATAAGGTAAAATACAATGAATAGCAAAGGATAAGTGTACAGACTACAGTCAGATCGCTTGCATACCGTCACTCTATTTTTTGTGTTTTTATTTAACCTTATGTTTAAAAAATCCAGTCTTTTTCTTTCCATTTTCAAAAACAAAACCTCAGATTTAAAACCTCACTTTAAGCTTAAGTCACCTAAAAAATACATGTAATCTTAGTTAGCTTATTTTGTGAATGATTTTTGAAAGACTTAAGGTTTTTTCTTTTAAATAATTAGTTTGATGGGTTAAGCTTATTGATATCATACATTTTAATATTGCAAGGTTGCCAACACCGTTAAATAGTGCTCAATACACATAAGTGTAGAGCTAAATCATAGAAAGGTAAGCCTAATGAAAACAACAACACATGATTCACTGTGTAATCAGTGAATCATGTGTTGTTTTCATTAGCCTTACCTTTCTATCATACATTTTATTAATATCATAACCAAAGTCTTTGCATAATTTTCTGAAGAACCTTTATGGTCCAATACATGTGTATTAATGGCACTTCCTGTTGAATGCAGTATTAATCATTTAAAGTGAGAAACGAAACCATCTGGAATGGACGTTAGGCTTATACAAATTAATCCAAAAATAATTGAAAATGAAAACTCTAACTCAGCATTTAGGAACCAAATATTAGGGACCTCACATTAATTAGCAGGGGTGGCGATGCAAACGAGGGGAGAGTCATCTTTTTTATGTACTTTAAACATGGAGGGGTGCATACACCAAATTGAAAAAACATCGGGTTCAAAAGGTTAAATCATTGAAGGTAAGACCGAGGAGGATTCTGGGTAAATAGTTCATAAGGCCCATAATATGCATTGTGCATTGCTATAATTCTCGAAAATTGCTTTCTTTGAGAATTCATAGCAATGCTCGAGAGTTGCAACAATATCCTATGTATATAATAGTAAATATGGGCCTTATTGAGTGCTTACCCATTACCCCTTTTGGTCTTACCTTCGATGATTCAACCTTTTTGAACCTGACAACGTTTTTTCAATTTGGTGTATCCAAAATTTTGCAAGTAATCTGGGGTGGGCATTGTTATTCATCAAGGGGTCAGCTACGCCTGATTATTTCTGGCATCTTGAATGGGTAGGCATTGCAAAAACATAGTTTCAAAAAATGCATACTTTTCAACCATCAATCCTTGTGGGGGGCTCTTCAGTGGGGCTTATGTCGCACACATACACTACCACATTGTATATTTTGGCATATAACATTCAACTTACATTACCAGGCTAGGTTTCATATCATGAGACTGGAACTCAAATTGGATAGGTACTTCATGTATGTTGTCCTTTGCTGCAAACACAATGAAGAAATGATATAAGGACCATACATGAAGTACCAATCTAACCAGGCAAGCTGAAGAAATTGAAATTTAAAGTGAATACTTTGTCAACAAGCTGCTCTAAAAACAAGGTATAAAGCCGAGTGTTAATGATGACTGTCATTCATACTGACAACAGAAAAGAAAAGAAAAGAAAAGAATAAAACATGGTCATTTAAATGCATCTCTTGAACATGAGTGCCAGTCTCTCATGATATGAAACTTGTCAATGTTGATTTTTATGGAACTAGATATGAAAGCCAGAGAAAAACCCTTGTGGCAAGGGAGAGAACAACACATAACAAACGCTACTCACATGTGGCATCTGCAGGGCTCAAACCAGTGACCAGACTGGTTGCACTTGCTGGGATCATCTACTACCAACTGAAGGACAACATGGTTGGCTTGCAGAAGAATACAAAAGACATGTAAACAATGGAACAAAGTAAACAATAGCAAGCAAAAATGAAAGACAATTGTTGCTTCTTTCTTTTGCTTTATTGTCTTGTTTTGCTCTCTCAGCCAATCCATGTCCTCCTTCAGCCTGTAGTGGATTACCCTTTGCTTGGTGAGAGTGACGTAATAACAGCAATAATAACAATCATGATTAAAATAAATTATAAATAAAATCCAAACTCCCCCCTATCAATTAATGATAAGTTTCTTTTTCATAAATTAAAGGTGTTGTGTGTGTGTGTGTGTGTGTGTGTGTGTGTGTGTGTGTGTGTGTGTACAGAGGTCTTTTCCTGCCCTCTGTTGTTAAATATAGGGTTGCAGCTCAGGAGATCAGAAATTATCTCTTGACCCCACCTTTTTCAAATTTTCTTCACCCTGGCCTTGCTCTCTCTCTTTTGTATGTTATCCTTGCACACCATAAGATAGATACTCCTGATCATCTTACAGTATTTAAAAGTGCTTTATTTATATTTTTATTATTTTATCATCAGATTGTTCCAGGACTCTTTCTTGGAAATTTCAGAGGTAGTTTAAATCATATATTGTACAAATTTAGCAATCAAATATTCAAGTAATTGTTGGATTCATGTAATAATTGTAGTTAAGCTGGGTTATCAACTTTGGTCTAGTTCTAAATTCAAGATTTTCCATATATTTGATTTTTTATTGTTTTGTACAATCTTTAGTTGTTAGACACGTCGACTTTACAGCTGCCACAGTTGAATTTTTTTCTTGTTGTTGATGGTCTTGCAGAGTAGTTGTTTTTGTTGTTGTACTGTCTTGAATGTATGATTCAAAATTGTTCTAAAATCATACCAGCTGAGCAGCATTAAATTTTTTAACTAATTGCAGTCCAATGTGATTTTTATGGCTGGCTCTATGTTTGGATACTTTTTTCTACCTGAAAATTCTTTACAATACAATACCTTTCAAGTGTCAGAAAAGTCCAATACCATGTGAGAAATTGGATTTTCAAAACAAAGAGTAAAGGCCACAGGTTTTGAACAAAATGTTTCGCATGTCTTGATTAGTTGTTCACTCAGCTGGAACTATCAGGAGTATAACATAATGCTCATTCAAATTTGATATTCTAGATTTTGCATGTTATTTGTCTTATAGATGCCAAAGATATAGAGAAGCTTGCTGAGAACAAAATAACACATGTGGTAGCTTTGCATGATAATGCAAAACCATTATTAGAAGTAAGTTGAAGCTTTATTTGATTAAACATATATATACATCATGATGATAGTTATTAAAAGCTAAAGCATTAATTGAGCCTGACCCAAGAGAAACATTAATTACTAGGAAAAAACCTTCTTGCTCTAAAAATTGTCTTGATTTCTAAATGCCAATCCTACACATTTGTTATCCTGAATTTATTTCCACCATTTATTCTTAATGTCTTTTTCCTTATTTTCCTTCATGAAGTGTTTAATTGGTGAAAAATTTAACAAATTATTATAAAACTATGATTGCCCTCGGTCCATGCTATCCTTTTCAGTACTAGGATGATCCACTAAATAGGACATGCTGCCTTTTGTTTTGATTTAATTTTCCACTAGAAATAATCAAAGAGCATCCCAGATCATTATCATACCATCAACAACATTAAGTTTTATTTGAATCCATTGCCACATTGTGGCAATAAAGTAATCTACACTTTGTTTAGAGCTTATACAGAATCTAGAAAATGACTTTCATCATAAATACAATTTAATGATGAAAGTCATTGTCTAGATTCTATAGAGCGATGCTACTAAACCCGTGAAATAAAAACTAAATAGTTCTTAGCTAATAGACACTATTTTGTGCTTAAATA
>JAAAQI020012793.1:0-19928 GCA_011800005.2 Stichodactyla mertensii | reverse complement strand
ATAACCCGGTAAAATTCTATAATATAAACAACCATACTTCAATGAAATAATGCATTCATTGAGGATTGGTTATCACTAATTTACTTTTATTTGGATACAAGTTAATGTACGAATTAGTGCAAGACTCCAAATAATAAAGTCTGTCTGTTACTAAGCTTAAAAAACATTATTTCGCAATTTGTCTATAACTATGACAGCGGTCTTACTCATGCATTTCTGTGCAATTTTTCAACAGGGACCCGTTGGTCCACGTGGACCGACTGGCCAATCAGGAAGCACCGGTCCTGACGTGAGTAGCCGACTATAATAAATCTTGTTTTGCTCTCGTATACACTTTACATGTGATACGCGTAAAGGGTGACCAAGGGTGACTTTAATCAATTACTACTTTTTTTAATGTTTAGGGAGACGTAGGAGAGAGAGGAGAGACCGGCCCTGATGGAACTAAAGGAGATCGAGGTCCAGACGGTATTCCTGGAGAAGATGGTATTCCCGGACCAAGGGTAAACCTATCTACCACGTACCACCAGACCAAAAAATAACAATAGAAATTGACGCTGTTTGGTTACCTTTCTTTTTAAGGGTCCTCCTGGACTAAGTGGCCAGGCTGGAGCAGAGGGCAGAGATGGAGCAAAGGTTTGTTCATTATTAGTATGTACATTACATCATCGCGGCCATGTTGGTGGTATTTAACAAGTGCTTTTGCTTTAACCACCAACATGGCCGCCATGCAGTATCTTTTGATCTTCTTGGAAATGAACTAGTTTTAACCCTGGATTTCTTTTTTGACGATAGGGAGACGCCGGAAAGAACGGAGAAAATGGTGCCCCTGGACCAACTGTAAGTGCTGTTTTGTAGCTGCATTATAATGTAATAATTGGACAAAGGTGCTTGAGCAATTTTTTGTACAGCTTTGGTTCAATAATATCTGCTTTTTTCTCTTGTTTTAACAGGGACCACCCGGAATTCCCGGTGTAATGGGTACCAATGGCCAGAAGGGAGAACAAGGAGCACCTGGTAAACCTGGAAATCAGGGAGCTCAGGGACCACGTGGAACCCCTGTAAGCATACACGATAACAAATATAACGTACACGTAAAATAGATGCTCAAATCGCTCAATTCTCTTTTGTTTCCTTACACAGGGAGCCCGTGGCGCCTTCGGAGCACTGGGCGAGCCCGGAACCCCGGGACGAGATGTAAGTATATCATATTCATTGGTTTCTAATTATTCTCGACTTTGAGGGGCACTTTGCATAAATACATTAGCTTGCTATCCTTCACTGCACGTGATAACTATTGTGTTCATGTAAAGTACCCCTCAAATTTGATGCAAATAAGCCAAATATGTATTGGTAGAAATACCATTGCCCAACTGAAGGTATTCTTAATTGTAGGGAGCACCCGGACAGCGTGGAGAGCCAGGACCAACTGGAGCCACTGGTCTTGCTGTAAGTATAACACTACACACTTGGTCCGGGGGATATCATGAAACTAACCATGTGATTTGTCGTTATTCATAGGGATCTCAAGGAGAGTCTGGCCCAGCCGGACCCCCTGGACCCGATGGAAAACGCGTAAGTCATACGAGGAATCATGTAGTAAACAATTGATGTTTTCTTATAGATTAGGGTGAACATTTCTAATGTAACATATCTTTTAGCCAACTAGAGCTCACTCATTTCAAGGCTCATGCATATTAATGTTACCTACTTTATTGCTTAAGGGGACAAGGCATACTAGTATTCTATTGTAGTACATGAATAAGACCTATTGAGATTTATATTTTAGGGTTCTGTTGGTGAGAGAGGTCAAGATGGATTAAACGGACAAGCTGTGAGTATCATATTCATGTAACTCTTTGTTTGTTTGTTTGTTTGTTTGTTTGTTTTAATTAAATTATTGTTGATGATGATTGATGATGATGATGATTTTATTACCTTAATCTTTTTAGCTATAGTTGTTATCATGAAATAAACTGCCGTTATTTCAAGTTTTTTCTTTTTTCTTTTTCATAGGGTGTACCTGGACCGCAGGGTGAACGGGGACCCTCCGGGCTAAACGTAAGGAAAACATAACAATGTAACTTTTTTCCTTATTATTTTTAATAGTCATTTAATTAACACCTATTTACTGGGACCGAAGGAAACAGTATGTTTTGTGGTCCCGAGACCGCTGATGTTTCCCGAAGCGGAGCTGAGGGACCACAAAACATATTGCTTTCCTGAGGTCCCAGTAAATAAGTGCTTTATTATCATACCAAGTGTCAAAGAGAACAAACAATTAGAGAAAGAAAAAAAGAGTTTTTATTAATATACAACTCAAAATGATGACAGCGAGCTAATGTGGTGGATTCTGGTTTCCGGTTTTGATATTTTTTCAGTCACGTGACTTCCGGTTTTGTTATTCCCGGTCCACAACATACTATTGCCCTCTCAGACTCAGTCGCCAGGAAGACAGTCGAATTTGTTCACGTTCACGTGATATACTCTCAACCAATAGAAATTGAGGAAAATTGAACTTTGACACTTGGTATATAATATTTCTTATTTGATTTAATTTTTAAGCTTTGCGGTTTTTGTGTATTTATCACTAGGGCAAAGCTGGCGAGAAAGGCAAACAAGGAGAACCAGGAGCTGATGGTACACCGGTAGGATTCAATAAAGATTTTGAAAGCTTTAGATAAAAATGGATTGCTAACTGAGCTGTGATGTTATTATTGACAGGGTGATCGTGGTGAACAGGGGTCACCTGGCCCTACAGGATCTGCTGGTGCTGTGGTAAGTACATTCAACTTGTCAAATATACCGATATGCTTACAGTTCAAAATGAAGTATCTAACGAAGATAACTTCTTCTATCGGCTCATACTTCAAGGCACAAGGCATAAAATGCTTATAGTGTATATACTAGTTATACAATGCTTTAGAGTGGCATACCATGGAATCCCACGCGTCACTTGTATTTTCTATGTGTACTACATTTTTGTGCTATACGTATTGTTTTTCAGGGTAACCCGGGGAGACCAGGACAACCCGGTCCATCAGGACCAAAAGGCGATGCTGTACGTATTATTCGATATTTTGTTTCATTTGTGTGTTCTTAAATTAGACAAAGCTAAAATACGAGCTCAAATACTTTCTTTCTTTAGGGTGATCCCGGACCAACTGGAGCTCGCGGTAACCCTGGATCTGACGGCAAACGTGTACGTATCTCATAGTATTAACATGAAGAGAAATGACACTTTTCTTGGATCTAAAAGAAAAGATTTTTGAAATTCCGTTAATATTTTTGTTATAACATATTTCTAGGGTTTTGCTGGTAGCCCTGGAAAACCTGGACGCTCTGGACCGCGTGGATTACGGGTAAATGTGTAAAATGCTATTGCATCTTATTTTATCTTATCTCTTTTCTTTTTTGCATTTTTCCTCTTTTCCCATTTTCCTTTATTTCCTATTTCGTTTTATCACTAGGGAGCGCCTGGTAACCCTGGTATTCCTGGTCTTCCTGGCCAAGGTGGTTTGACTGTAAGTAGTTGAAAATTTCTTTAGTTTGTATCAGGTGTGTTCGTCAGCTCAGTTGTTCTTATATGTGTCATATTTATTAATCTAATATTATATATTATTAGTGTCACGTTTGACATCTTGTGTATTGTATTTAACTGAAGGGTGTGCGTGGACCTCCTGGCCCACCTGGTCGACCTGGTGATAATGGCAATCAGGTATCTCCTTTATGTAAATTATTAATGAAATAAGGTGCTAAAAACAATCTGTTGTAGACTGTTGTAATATTATCAATATTATCCTTGCGTATTAATAATGAATACTACTAAAAATATTCTTAACCTTGGAAGGGTCCAGCTGGTCATATTGGTCGTCCAGGAACCGTTGGTGAAATCGGAGAATCTGTAAGTACGGCTGATTACGACACTAGAGTGGTTTTCATAAACCCGTGAAATAGATATTACACTAATACATATTAGTAGACTATTGTTTTCTTTTGTGTCTATTTGACTATTACACTTAAAGTATCGGTTTTTATTTCACGGGTTTATGAAAACCACTATAGTACTAATCATTATGAAACCCACTGGCATACTATGACGAATCCTGCAGTCTGATTGGCTAACGTACTCAATAACTGTTGAGTGATGTGTGTGAGTAGCGAAAAAGCTGGCGTTTTGTGCTAAAAACCCATTAAAATCAATAAATATTGGTATGATTTCGAAGGTAGTATGCTAATGGGTTTCTACTAAAACAATTAGACTACTCGTTCTCGTTTTCTATGAATCAAATTGTCATCTCGGCGCTACGCGTCTCGTTGACTATCTATTGTCTCATAGAAAACGAGAACGAGTAGTCTAATTGTTAAATAGCAGTGATTGCTGAACCATGTTGTACATTTTGACAGGGAGTGCAAGGAGACCCTGGCGAGGATGGTGAACAAGGAGAGCTTGGACCAAGAGTAAGTATCGGTCTCCTTTCACGCACTGATATAGCTCGTGTTTAACTTGTGTTTGCCAGGCGAGCTTACTAGTACCTGAGAAGTCATCTGGTACAGACAACCCTTTAACTTGGGATGACAGTAGAAAGGCCTTGAATCAAGACATGCTAGGCTTCCAGGGTGTCCCAAGTATCTTTCTTAAGTGCTGACTCGGATTAACAGTCATTTTTTTTTTTTTTAAATACAGCACTAAAATAATGCGTGCTATTTTTTTCACCACAGGGACCCCGTGGTGAGCAAGGTTTGAAGGGGTCTTCAGGTCTCATGGGCTCAATGGTACGTAAGATATCTTTTGACAACCAGAATTTTTCCATTGTCATTCTGTTGAATCAAATAAATACTAGGAAGATAGATAACCATATGTTTGATTCTTCTTATACTAGGGAGTAAATGGTCTTCCTGGTGAATCTGGTAACCCTGGGCCAGCTGGATTACCTGTATGTTTTTTTTCATCATATAATATTATATCATACTTAAAGTACTTAATTAAAACGAGACTGTTGTGACGTACATGGAATCGTGAAATGAAATAGTCCCAGACACTGAGGTACCTAGGTTATTACTAGTCTTCTTTCGGAATTAAGAGAAAGTTTTAACGTAAAATCATCAGGAAAGATCAATTTATACTTTATTTGAAAAAAGGTCGGGTTTACAGAGCAGCTAACGTAACGCTGATGTTCGAAGATAATCGACTGCGCGGAAATTATCCTCTTCTTCAACTCCTTGGTTCTTTTCCCTACAGTTGTAGATATTTTAAATTGTGTTATTTGTTTTTCTTGTTGTTAGGGACCACAAGGCCCTCAAGGTCCCGATGGTGAACGCGGTTTAGACGGAGAAAAGGTACGAGACTGTAATACAATTACCACGTTAAAATGTGTTTAAGTCACTATAGAGTACCTGGTTTTGTTTTGTTACTCTCTGCTTTTTTAAGTAATCGTCTAACATGCTTGTGTTCTTTACATCACAGGGTGATCCCGGTGCCAATGGACTGAATGGTAAACGAGGTCTTCCTGGACAACCTGTAAGTAAATTCAGTATGTTAAATTCTGAAACAGATTTGAAGTAAGAAAGACTGTCAGATGGGTGTCAAGGGGTTTCGTGTCCAACTGATGACGTGATTTGACATGACTATGTTTGTCAATCGCAAGTATGAAGCAAATCACGATGTGATACATTTCATTTTTCATCCAGGGAAGAGATGGAAAAGACGGCATTCGCGGACGACGCGGAGAACCAGGAAGACCTGTAAGTGTAGTCATGCTTAGCTAATCTCCAAATTAGCGTATTAAATTCAACTACCAAACATCTTTGCTAAGCCAGCGTAGCAATTACGTGACATTTATTGAAGCTGAAATATCATTTATGCCAAGGGTGATCGTGGAAGTACTGGAGAGCCTGGCAACCGCGGAGAACCTGGTCAACCTGTAAGTATTAACTCAAGAGATACATATATAAGGTATGATAAATGAAGGGACGCTTTTGGTTTATGGGTTTTATACTGTTTTTTATAGGGAGCTCCCGGAAGCCAAGGACCACCCGGACCACGAGGACCTCAGGGACCTAGGGTAAGTGCTACTTGCAACATTCACAGGGCCGTTTTGTTTATGAACTAATTGGTTGTGTCTTTATTTGTAGGGAGACGTCGGTGAATCTGGTAGAGATGGCAATGACGGTCAAACAGGAGCAAGAGTAAGCTAATCTATAGAGTACATCGATCTATTCCTATGTCACAATTCTTATAAATTTATATTACAATTCAATTTGATATTTTCTAATACGATAGGGACCTGAAGGTTTGCAAGGAACACCAGGACGTGCTGGTTTCCCTGGACGTGACGTAAGTATATTTAACACACACACACACATTTATACTCTATATATCATTGACTGTTAAGAACGTGGTGGTATGGTTGATAATTCGAGGTGTATTCCCTGGCATGACCAGGTCTAATGTGTTGTGACAGTCTCGTCGTGGTTTTTAATAATAATAATAATAATAATAATATAAAATAGTAGTGTATATATACATAAATTAGAATATAGTTATTTAGAAATAAACCTAACTATCATCGTTCTATAGTTTCTTCTCTGGAAATGTTTTTACATGTAACATTTTTTATGTTTACAATGTTAGGGAACTCCTGGTGCACGTGGAACACCTGGTATGCCCGGAAAAACTGGTTCAAAGGTAAATAACCAATATTTAATTGTTTTTCCGTCTATTCTGTAGTGTAATATTTAATTGTAATCTGTTGTTCTAGGGCAACAAAGGTTATCCTGGAACACCCGGTAAAGTAGGTGTACAAGGTCAAAGAGGCCGTACTGGTCCTCAAGGCCCTGTAGGAGACCGTGGAAGACCTGGAGCACCTGTGAGTGGTTATTATATGTTCGCAATCAAAAACAGCTTTTTGTTTTATACCTTGGCATTGTTTTAAGAATCCGTCCGAACCGCTAGAGGTTAATATGACTTAAAATCTACATTCAGTAGTATTAGCCTTGCCAAATGATTTGTTTTGTTCTCTAGGGTAGCAATGGAGACGATGGTGTTGATGGAGAACCCGGACCAATTGGTGTTGATGTAAGTTAATGGATTATGATATATATTAGCAGTCACCGCGGACCACTGACCCGTAATGTAGGGGACTGAAGTTTGAAAAATAGACACACAAACCGAATTAAGCACATAGATGTCCACAAAATGTTTCAAGTTTTTAGGCGTCTTGCTCATGGTGTAAATGGTGTGATCTTGTATCTTAACAGGGTGAAGTGGGTGCAAAGGGAGTTCGTGGAGATCAAGGTGTCAAGGGAGCCAAGGTACCAAACGTTTTACAATGAGTGTATGTACTAATGTATGACTAACTGTTAATTCTCTGTCTTGATGTTTGCAAGGGAGAGAAAGGTTATGTTGGCTCGCCTGGTCAAGTTGGATTCCCAGGCAAACGCGTAAGTTAGCAAAACACAATGACTACTTTGACTTACTATTCCATACTTTCATTAATTGTATATTCAACGTACTATGACTACTTTACTTATCTTAATGATTTATTCTCAAGGGACTTGAAGGTGACCCAGGAACACCAGGAGCTGTTGGACTTGCAGGAGAAAAGGCAAGTTAGATGATGTACCATGATGATGTAACACATTACAATTTCCTATTATATTTCCTATGGTATTCCATGTAATTTGTTGTGTTCAGTTTCTGTTTTGTTTTACTTCAGGGTCAGGATGGACCCGCTGGTGTTACTGGTCCCCATGGATACGCAGGGGCACCTGGTCCTATTGGACAGAAGGGTGTGACTGGAAGACCTGTGAGTATTGGTGGACAATAATTAACCCGTTTATCTATGTTTGCAGATTGAATCGTGTTACACCATGTTATATATATAAATTTATTGATTCTAATTTATTTATTCATATCTTTTTCACCAGGGACCCGATGGATTCCCTGTAAGTACAAATCATCATCAAGTTTGGTAAATTATTTGTAAATGTTACTAACCGCTGAGCGGAAATAAATTTTCTAACTAATCATAGTCTGTTGTGATTTTTCATGGTCAGCCCTATGTTCAAGCACTTCTTTTTACCTGAAAACTATTGACAATTTATAATCCGAATTTTTTAGCCCTGTGAAAGTCATAAACTATTAAACAAAATTAAATATATCTGTGAATTATGTAAAAACCAAGCAAGAAATAATTCTAAAAACAAAGAGTGAAAGCCCGCAGGTATTGACCCACAATGCTTTTTACAAGAGAAAATCTATCACTCGTGAGTTAACAATCCTTCATTCTTTTAATCAGTGTTTGTTTTTGTTTGATTTCAGGGACAAGACGGACGAAGGGTGAGTTCCGAATAATAATGACATGAATAATTGCCATGAACAATTCTCTAAAAGGACGTATAGTTCTAAACTCAACCCCTCTTCCTCCTTTAAAAAACGCACATCAAACCAACGGAAAATTAAGATCTTATCGTTGACTTACTGTTGACTTAATGAATGTAAGTTTTGGTTGTATTTCTTACTTACAGGGACCCCCCGGACCTCCCGGACCTCGGGTAAGTTCAGACAGTTCAACTGCTTTTTATGCTCAATTTCGACATTTATTTGTGACCCATGACCAAAATTCCTTCTTCTGTTACAGGGCGAGCCAGGAGTTGCAGCACCAAGAATGTTCCAGGTTTCACGTGGAGGTCCACCTAAAGGTCCTGCAGGAGGATCAGGAAGACCAGGAGGAAATGGAGGACCAGGAGGAAATGGAGGACCAGGTGGTGGCGGAGGTGGTGGTGGAGGTGGTGTTAACGGCGGTGGGTTTGGTGGTGAAGGTGGAGCAGGAGGTGGAACAGGAGGGACTGGTGGAGGAGGGACTGGTGGAGGAGGAGGAGGAGGCTTCACTGGCGGCGGCGGCTTTGGTACTGGCGGTGGCGGTGGAACTGGTGGCGGTGGAATCGGTGGCGGTGGAATCGGTGGCGGTGGAACCGGCGGCGGCGGTGGCTTCACTACTGGTGGCGGTGGAACCGGCGGCGGCGGTGGCTTCACTACTGGTGGCGGTGGAACCGGTGGCGGAGGAGGTTTCACTACTGGTGGCGGCGGCGGTGGCTTCACTACTGGTGGTGGTGGTGGTGGTGGTGGTGGCTTCACTACTACTGGTGGTGGTGGTGGCTTCACTACTACTGGTGGCGACGGTGGCTTCACCACTACTACTGGTGGCGGTGATGGTGGCTTTACAGGAGGGGGTTTTACTACTACTGGAGGAGATGGTGGCTTCACTACAGGTGGATTCACTGGTGGTGATGGTGGTTTTACAACCACTACTGGAGATGGCTTCACCGGCGGCGGACCAGCAAGACAGGTATGATCTAATATATTTTATGGAAACTAGCGGGTAAACTAGTATAGACTGTGTCGGTGTGTAATGAATACAATAACCAATAAAAGAAAATCAGTTACAGATTTCCTTTTATTGTTTATAATATATTTTATAGTTGAAAACAATATATAAACTTGGGTTATGCTAAAACTTAGATTTAGATTTTTTGCTGACGCCATTCTATTGTAGATAAAAGTCCAAATCATAAAAAGACATCCTTTTAAATAAAACTTTGTCCTTTTGGTTCATAACACTAACCTCGACTACACAAGTCTACAAGCAATATAGAGGCTTTGCACCGTCACGCGATGGCAGCTATGACAGGAAGCACAACAATACAGTCTTTTTCTCATGTAAATCAGATTAGACCAGATTCAATCGTTCTTGCCTCCTGTCATGGCTGCCATCACGCGATGGTGGAAAGCCTCTATAGAATAGTTCTTTCACGTCAAAAGTTAATTTAAAAAAGACCTCTACTGATAATGCTCTTCTCAGAGAATCGCATTTATTTTCCTTCTTTAGTTGTCGCAAGATAAGAAGGGCATTACTCATTATCATTGTTCATATTATTGTTTTTCAACAGAAACGATCTCTTGGAGATACTGGTGTCCTTGACGTTGTTAGCGAAGAATCGGTAAGGGAATTATATTATTAGCTGCTGGCTCATGCATATTTATTACATCATGCATTTTTATTGATAACAGACGGATGAGTGGAGTCGAATGGCTCTCGAATTGTCTCAATCCATGATGTTATTTGAACGACGAGACGGAAGCAAGAAATACCCTGCGAAGACTTGTAAAGACCTTGCGACATGCTACCCTGACCTTCCAAGCGGTGGGTATAAGAAGCATATAGCACTTCAAACAGACTATACAGCAGCTAATTGATCATTTCTCTTATCAGGGCACTACTGGATTGATCCTAATATGGGCTCCAACAAAGATGCTATCCGAGTATTTTGTAACATGACTACCCGCTCCACATGCGTACCACCAAAGACACAAGTAAGAAAAAACCTTTAACTCACAATTTGATCCTGGTTGCATCATAGTATAATAAATGAAAAAGGTAAAAACAAAAAAACAATACTTCATCCAATTGCAGATCAACCGAAAGAAATGGAATAGTGCAATAAGCCGCGGATACTCTTGGTTCTCAGACGATTTGAACAATGGAAACAAGGTATGATTTTTCACTGCTAAAGCACGTCAGCAATATTACAAGGCTTGGCCAGTGACCGAGTAACAGGAGACTAGCTTGAGATTGGCACATGACATCACTAGCCTTACTTCCGCCACTGAAATGTTTCAATTCTTTCACTTCATCCTCCTTTACTGCACTAATAACGGCTTGCGAGGGAGACTTCATTATAAGGGGAAGGCAATTTTCCATTTAATCTTTCCGCCCCAACTTGTGCTGAGCAGGGCCCATGATTATCTTACCTTCCTTGTTTTTTAGATTGAATATGCCGTCGACGAAGTACAGTTCTCACTCCTTCAACTTTTGAGCAGCAAAGCAGAACAGCTGTTCACATATCACTGCAAGAAATCCGTTGCCTGGTACGATCTAACAGCAGCTTCTGCTAAAAAGGGCCTCAAATTAATGGGCGCCAACGAGTATGAATTTAGTTCCATGAATAACAGAAGAGCAAGACCTAGAGTACTATTGGATGAATGTAAAGTAAGTAAAAATGAATACACGTCTAAACAACTAGGTCATCAACCATACAGAGGGTATCATCTTAAGCCCATATCCACGTGATATGGACTGACACAAGCTGGATATTACAATGCTAATGCACAGTGAAGATTAATACTCTAGATATGCATATATAAGAACAAAGGACATGCCGTCCCGTTAGTTGATTAAGAAAAAAACTATAATTAAATGTTTTGCTTAAGTCAGCCATCACGGCAACTATGACTCACATGAATGATGTCATTTGTTAAATGAGCCAATCAATCTCGTTGGCATATTATAACAATGGGTGACGTCACTGTGTGATTATTGTTTGAGAGGGGCTGGGGGAAGCTAATTCGATTGATACATGTATAACACCCTGGACATACCATCATGGTATACTGTTTAACATGGGATTTGTTCTTCTTTAGGTTCGCGATTCACAATGGCGTAAGACCATCATAAAACTCGACACAAACAAGTCCTCACGCTTACCTATTGTAGATTTTGCTACATACGATATCAAAGAAGGAGAGTTCGGCGTTGAACTTGGCCCTGTTTGCTTCTCATGAGCTGTAAATTAACTATCTTACTTTTTTGAATTGTAAAATTCCAGTTTAATGTCCTACGAAAGGTCTCCCTCATTTCATTCAATTAGGTTTGTTACTTTTGTATTCAAGGCGTAGATCTGTAGGAATTGTGATATTAAAAAAGACATTGTGTATCTTGATTGTCCCAGTGTACGTCCTAGCAAACCATACAGTTCTAGTTTTCCAATATTAATATGCATTGACAATGATACTGGTGGAACGATTAAAATAGGTGCTTAGTATATATGAATATCATTGTTGTATAAAGGCGAGCTTGTCAGTGTGCTATCATTTATATTAAAACAATTTAGTAAAATTACGACAAATTTCACATTTAATAAAAGTCTTTTGATCCATAAAGATCAGTAGCGAGATAAGATCAGCAAAACAGATGAATGATTAATACAGTGAAGTGGAAGATAAAGGGAAGGAATGAACGGATAGAAAGATAATGTTCATATACCTCTCTAGTAAATGGTTTTCATATTCTGGGTCTTAGCTGTAGTTCAATAGTATATCGTTTGTTACTCGTATATTATATAAAGGATGGTTAGGAATTTAGTTTGATTTTGAAATCAAAATACCAAGACTAAATACTGTCTGTCATGTTGTTTCGTTTTGCCTTACTGTTTGTTCTAAGGCTTCCCGGGTCACGATAACCAAACCACACAATGAATGTTCCTTACTGATTGAATTGTCTGATACTATATATAACGAGCCATATAGCTCTGTAACTCGATAATATTAGAAGTGAAAAGTCGATTATCCAATCCAGTAATAGGGTCTACCTTGCTCCATAATACTGATAGCCATTATTAATCTATTCTGATAAAGTATTCTATAAAAATCGTGTTTATTTTTACGTCTATTATTAGATGTCGTGCTGAGAAAAACCAATTAACTAGTGTGTTGTTTTAACCCATCCATTAGTTATGGTCTTTGATGAATTCAAAGCAGCTGGCTGGCCGTTATCATGGGGGTTTATATAGTTCGTACTGGGAGGTCAGTCATCGCCTTACCTATTTCTAGTCACTCTGGTCTACCATTAAAACAGTCTCTATTTTAGTCTGCACTAATTCTCTTTCACTAGGTGTGTGGTTCTATACAACCTATAGCAGCTACAGTGACCGTGAAAGGAACTGTCCCAAACAAGTCAAGCACATGCTAACTATCTCCGTGAGGAGTCCCACAGTTATTATCTCACTAATGCAACTAGACTATCTTTCTTAGACAAAAGACCTTAATAGTGTCTGTTCAGTTTCGACTTGCCGGGGGTTATTTGCCACAACCTCTTTTATTCTAGAGCCACAATATTAGATGTGCTTCAGATATAATAGATCAAGATATCCTTATTTGTCACTGTTGGCAGATGTTCGCCTCTTATGTACAAAATCAGTTGGTTCGCGAACGCTAAGATTTTACATCTTCTCTCCAGGAAAGCGATAAGATGCTACATACAATCTTTTATGGACTCAAAGTTATAGATTCAATGCTAAAAGGGAGGGAACGGGATGACATGCATACGAGTCTCGCTATAGAAAGCAAATAGAATCTAAATTTACAACGTTTGTTTACGATATCTGATCTCGTTAGCTTTTAAATTACTTGGCCAGCCTGTTTCTTTCTATGAGATAAACCATCCATTAACAAAAGGTCTATCGCAATATCAGTTAACAGTTGCCAATACTGAGCTACTAACCTGACATCTATTTACCAGTATTCTTCCCTCATTCGTGGAGATAACTGAAATATAACGATAAGCTTTATGTCAGATTTCTTAAAACAAATTACTTAATATGTCAAGCAGTTTAACTGCCGGGTGGATTATGATTAGAATAGATGGAATAACTGCATGTAGAACAAATGAAAGCTGATGAACACTTTTTACTTACTTAATGTGAGACGAGGAAATGGAATATTTTTGATATTTTGATGCGATTATAATTCTTTTTGTTCATTATAGGCATTTTCCTATTTGCATTTCTTTTTACAGAACAGTAAATTAAGTTCATTTGTGAATACTGACTTGAAGCTGTGGTCGGAAGAAAATATCACTAACAAATTAAATGAAATATTCAACTCTAACGATTACTGGCCGGACTGACGTCTGTCAGTAGTACCTTTAACACAATGCAAACATTTAATGAATAATGCCGTTATTGAAACTTGCTTACAACACTTTTAACTTTACAAGAATTCATAGTTCATTTCTAAATGACGTTTTTAGCTCGCTGGGACGTGAAGAGACATGTTTCTCCTCTGGAGTTCTGAAGTTACTGGTATTACGTTAATAGAGCGATAATCGCAAATAGCTGGACGCTTTTTGACTTAAACCTTATACTATGTAAGCATTTAGATATTAAATCTGGCATCTTAAGTGTTAAGCAGGCAAATTCATTTCTTTCTTGTCACGTTTTAGACTCTGTCAAGGACTAAAATAGCTGATAAGAAAATCTTCTTCTATCCAAAGCAAGGGGGAAGACTATTGCCTGGGTCATCAAACCAGTCAGTGTCTTTATCGATCGATGTTCTGAATAAATATCGATAATATAGAGCTTATCTTGACTGTACGCATCTAGTTACACTGAGCGTCGAAAATAACAGGAAGAAAGAACACTGACTATTTGGGTGTGCAAAGACTTGGTCTGACAGCATTAACTATAGTTTTGTGTATAACTAACCACAGCAGTCGACTTGAGAGACTATTATTGCCTTTGCTTTCTATTCAGACTAATCATTCAGGCGTAATGTCATTTTGAACCATATTTGATTTGCTTGCTTTTATGTTGGTCAAGACAGGGGATTAATTAACCCAAATAATAGCTAAGTAACACTCCGGGTGATCCTGTTTCCCTCCTTCATAATTGAACATCCACGCCTCCTCTCACATTTATGACTTGCTAGTTGTCATTCTAAAGAAAAGCATAGTCTTTTTATTGGTTCATTGGACACAAATTCGTTTCGACAAGTGTGCTAATAGCACGTGCAGTACGTCAGCTGGAAAACCATTCCAGTGATTAAAGTTGTAAGCAGCTAACTGACCCATTCACAACGTCCCGTTGTCTGTTCACTTTTGAGGGTCTGCAAGATGAAGATCTCGTTGGTTTTGCTGTTGGTTCTTCTCAGTGTTCAAGCGGTACAATGTGTTGTTTATGGCCTGCTGTTAAGCCTAGCAGCTACGCACAACAAAGATACTAGCAACGTCAGTAACTCAACATCTAATGATGCCATCAAAGTAAGTCGTTCTTCTCTGTATAACACTCAGAGCTTAGCTTTGAACTCTGCGTTCGATAGGTGTAGTTTCTGGAGGAATTGCCTCTTAATTATGCGTTTTATTTTTACCATTAATGTTTCAGAGCCATGCTTTTGTGTGCAAGAAAGACAAACATTGTGCCAAAGGAAGGTATTGCCATCGTTTTTATGGAACATGCCATGACCTTAAACCGTTAGGAGCACATTGCCGTAGAGACCATGTTTGCTCACATGGTATGGAGTGTGTGTTTGGTAAATGCAGAAAAGCGATCGTAAAAGGACTCGAAGGAGCGCGATGTACTGCAGATCAGGAATGCAACATGAATTTGTGCTGCGCGCCAACACATGGAGAATGGCTTTGCAAGAAGATGCTGCAAGAGAATGACATTTGTTCTGTGCCTGAAGGAGGACTCGCGTTTCGTATCAACCACAGTTGCCCGTGTGGAGAAGGATTTGCATGCAAAAGAATTCGTCAGCATAGAAAGAAAAGGTACGTTAATGCATTACCACGTACATATATAACTGCCCCCTCCCCACAAAAAGTCGACTTGCAACGCAAACGTCAATAGTGAAATCTATAATCACTTAAACTAGTGCTTTTGTGGTAAAAAGAGCTTCCTTGTCATGTTTCTTCTTCACAATTAATTTGGCTCTTTGGTATTTTCTTCAGGATTTCAAGATTATTTCGAAAGGAAAGACGATGTGTAAGGATTAGTTGAGTCAATCCTGCCATATTTTTCGAAAATCTCTTAAGGACAATTACCAGGTGTCCAAGACACACAGCAGTTAGCTATTCAGTTAGCCATCCAGCCAGCCATGCAGTCTGCTTTAGTACTATAGTGCACTTCAATTTTGTGTACGTTAAAACCAATATACAGCCCAATATATAATTTAGAAAAAAAACCAAAAAACAATGTAATTACATGTAAATAGTTTATTACATGATATCAATGTTCTTGAGAGTTTATCAAATTTAGAATGTAAATATAATGGCAGCATGTCAGTCAGAATGGAAGTAGCCTACAAACGATACTCTGCTAATATTATAGGAAAAATAAAATGTGGAATTCTTGTTTAGCAGAAGTGTTAACAGTTTTGTATGATAATACAATAGCCAGAAAACATTTACAAGACGTTAATAATATTAGAGAAGACAAAGAGGGAGTAATACAAAAAGCACTTTAGCTTGTATAATTGTTTGAAAGTAAAAAGTTTTCATCTTTGTATGAAGAATAAATTCATAATTTATAAAGTCTCAGAACCTCAAATACGACCTGTTATTGACAAAATTGAAAACACTAATTAGTTTATTCATCAATAGAAAGAGAAAAACGCACATCTTTAATGCGTTCTGGTGATAAAAGATCAAGTGAACCAAAAAAGACAAGACAATGGAAATGTCACTTGCAATTTTACGACGCTGTTGTAAGCTAAGTTGATTGAAGTAGACTAGATTGAATGAATAGAAAGGGGTAGATAACGAGGAGGGAGGGAAAAAAGCCTTGTTCAAAAGGCCATAAAACAAAGGATTGAAAGTGCGTAGCATTACTTTACATTTGATGGGATGGAAAGGTATTGTCTGTACTTGTTTACAGCTCTTTAACAGCCTTAGAAGGTTTGCGTAATTTACAAGTTATTTGAATGAGCAAACGCTACACTTCTATATACTTTAAAAAGGTTTCAGGGCTTTACTTTTTATATTTTTCATAGGTAGTTTATACGAATCCAGGGCTTTACTTTTGGGAAATGATGCTCTTGAGAAAAAAAAAAAGAGATTTTATTGACACAAGTGGCCACTGTCGACCTCATTATATAATCCCGTGTTTCCAAGCGAGTTCAGTTCCAGTCGCAAATTTCTCGTCTGTACTGTCTGGTGAATTGTAAGAGACTATTTTCAGCATGTCTAATATGCCAGTTGAAAAATGGTGTGTTTAGGACGTATATCTGAAGTGATGGAAATTTAATGGATTATATATTCTCGAGTCGGCGAAGTGCCGTATTTAAACCCAGCTAACAATGCGCATGTCCCAGGGTGAGAGAAAGTCAGACGGTCAGGACCCAAGGACACAAACCCCACTAGCATACTGTCACGAATCCCTGCAATCTGATTGGCTCACGTACTCACTAACTATTGAGTGATAGAGAGTAGCGAAAAAGGCCGTCATTTTGTGCTTAAAAACACATTAAAATCAATAAATATTGGTATGAATTCGAAGGCAGTATGCTAGTGGGTTTCTGCTAAAACAGTTGCACTACTCGTTAAGCTACGCGACTTGTTGACTATCTATTGACTCAAAACTCGAACTCGTCTAACCGTTGAAGTGCAATTAATATAATGCATTCCTTACTTGATCCATCGCGAGTGGGGTTTTATTACTACACAGACAGTCAAAACATCTATTACTGGGTTACTCGTATGATATGCCGACACACGTACGTGTACAAAGAATCTAAAAGCATTCAAACATGCCATGACTTTATTACTGAAATTACAAAGATTACAATCGAAATGTATAATTTGTGTATAACTTATAACTATTACAGGTTTGATTGTGTCAATCCCTAGCTCCTTAAAAAATTACTGATTTTCCACAATGTCCAAGTAGGATTGTATCTCCCTGACTGCATTTCTTCGGGTTTGTTTTACGGTCTCGTTACCTCGAGTCTCTATTGAGTCTAAGTCCAAAATACACCGTAGTAGCATTTCTGTTAAATATAGTTTTTCTTTATCAGTCCTGGGTGATAACAACGCTTCTTTTGGTGTCAATTCTCTTGCCTTTCTTAGTTGCTGGTTTATGAATTCTAACTTTTTTTCGATGTCTTCTGGCTCTCTATTTTCAGTGTTTTCCTCAGTGGCATGACTTGGTTGCTTTTCATCGATGTTATTCTCTTCTTCCATGCCTTCATCGATTCTGTTTTCAGATGCCAGTGGCTTTTCTTCTAGATCTTGAGTGGTTTCAAAGATTATCTCTTCATAGTGAGAGCTTTCTGGTTTATCTGGTGGAGCATCGCAGGACGATCTTATGTCAGTTTCTTTCGTTTTATTCTCATTCAGATCCTCTTTTATATTGCTGATGGTTTGCTGTGTAGCTGGAGCTGCGTTTTCCTGTTTCTCAGTCTTCAGTTCTTGTGCATTACGTTGTTCTGTCTGGCTTGATGGATGATCAGAGGGCAGATAATCTATTTTTCCTTGTACACCTTGCTTGGTTTTCGTGCCATTTGAGTCTACTTCTTTGTCGTTTATGATCGTGACAGGTATTGTAACATCATTTCTTGAACTGCTTTGAGGACATGCTCGCTCCGCTTGCCGACATTTCTTACAAGCTTTTTGCTGAGCGGGATAATAATGATTCTGTAATGGTTTCTTCTCTATCTCTTCTTCGTTTGGATTAGCCAAGAATGGTGCAGTCCATGGCTGTCTTCTTCCCCTTCTTGTGCTTCTTCGTAAGAACTGTTCTGGGTGACGATACTGTTGTCTTGGTGGCGTACGATAGCCCCAGTTTGTCCACGGGTTATAGTCTTCAACTTCGTTACCGAAACAATCAAATGCATATCGTGAAAACATAGTATCAAACATCATATTTGCTGTCACTTCTGCAAAGTTTTGGACCCCAATCAGTTTGCCCCATTTATATAGTCTTCATACCTTAGTTCTGGAGTTTTCATGACGTTTCCAGAGTGACGTCATATACTATTTTTGATTGGCTAGAGGTCGCTAGAAGCTTCTGGAAAGCGTTGTTACAGCTGACACGATTGACACTGAAAAAGAAATCGATCGAAGATGCTGGCATTTTCGAAATACTCCTTTCACTTTGTCGCATAATCCGGTAAAAAACTATATTCAATTTCATATTATTCAATCTCATAAGAATTGCCATTATTTTGAACATTTCTTCAAGCTGTAAGCAGACGTGACATTTTCCACGGAAACAAGCGACACTTTCTTTGGGAGTATGTCACCCGTTTTTCCACTATATTGATAATTATATTGATATTTTGTAGTCTGTGGATAACTATGATTATGGGCCTTCAGTAGAGGCTTACTCATTCGAAAGCATTCAAGTGATTTCTTGAAACTACTCGATTAATGTTCTATCGAAGTTTCCAGAAAGTGGCGTGACATTTCCTAATTTTAACTTTCCAGCACCTTCCAGAGATTTCTAGAATCAAAACTGAGAGTATATAAAAACGAGAAACGCTGTCCACACATCAAATTCATTCAGCATCGAGTAAACTGTACAAACTGTACCATGGGAAAAGACTATTATAAAATTTTAAACGTCGACAGATCGGCGAGTCAAGAAGAAATCAAGAAAGCTTATCGTAAGCAAGCCTTGAAATATCATCCTGACAAGAACAAGAGTCCAGAAGCAGAGGAAAAATTCAAAGAGATTTCGCAAGCTTATGAGGTTCTTAGTGATGAAAACAAGAAACAAATTTACGATAAGTACGGGGAAGAAGGTCTCCGAGGACAGCCACAGCCTGACCAAGGCACTGGTAGTACACAGTTCAGTGGAGGGCCTGGATTTACTTTCACCTCGTATTCCACTGGAGATGCTAGAGAAACATTCTCTAGAGTTTTTGGAGGTGAAGATCCTTTTGCTGACTTGATCGGAGGATTTGGTGGATTTGGTTTTTCAGGTTTTGGCCCTAAATCTCGCAAAACAAGCCAACGTATATTTATGGATAACGATAGTGATTTTGGATCATCATCGCCGAACAAGAAGACCAAGGTACAAGATCCTCCGATCGAAAAGGACCTGTACTTGAGTCTCGAAGAACTGGACAAGGGAGCTGTAAAAAAGATGAAGATATCCAGAAAAGTTGAAGACGGAAGTGGTGCGCAAAGAACCGAGGAAAAGATACTCACAGTTAACATCAAGCCAGGATGGAAAGAAGGTACCAAGATCACCTTCCCCAAAGAAGGTGACGTCAGGCCAGGAGTAATTCCCTCTGACATCGTGTTCAAGATCAAGGACAAACCTCACAAGAACTTTACCAGAGATAAGGACAATAATCTAATTTACAATGCTAA
>JAAAQI020012682.1:5804-19934 GCA_011800005.2 Stichodactyla mertensii | reverse complement strand
TTTGGAAAAAAAAATACTAATGTACATTTTTGTATAAGGTATCCGAATAAAAATATTGTCATTGTCATTGTCATATTAAGTGACGGAGGAGACAGACAGAGAGAGAGAGTTCCCATGCAGCTAGCTGAAATGTTTTTATTTAATATACAATCATGAATGAAATACCTATATATTTCTCATCTTCGAAAAATTGATATTTTCACATGTGAAAATAACGTTATTTTTACAAATGTTTGTTCACCCTCAAGGCATTTTTTTAAAAATCAATTGTGGGAATTTCGAGGCATTTCTATCGCTTTGGAGTCTCATGAAATAGAGTAGTCTCTGGGGCGAAAACAATAGAAATGCGAATATTGCAGTTTCAAGAGTCCATTTAAAACATCAACAACAAGATGATTTTTTTTTCAATCAGTTTTATCTTTTATCTTTTAATTTACTGGATGTGCACTTGATTCCCGGGGTAGCACGACCATTGTTTCGAAAATTTCTGTTGCGTTTGCCCTTCTTTTTTAATAGCTGTTATTACTACGGCTGTATGCAGATGAGATGCAAATGAGCCATTATGTATTGTATTGACCAGATAGCCTCACTTGAATGATTCTTAAAACAAAAGATCATCTCATTGAGGGCTCAGCTGTAGTAACAGCTATTATATAGCTGTATAGCTGGTTGAGCGGTCCGTAGGTCAATCCGTTCACTTCATTTTTTAACTTCAAATAAAAACGACAAATTGAAGAAAATTACATCGCTTTTCAATAATATTTCCTGCCAGAAAGGGAAAAAAAAAAAAAAAAAAAAAAAAAAATTAGACATTGACCACTAACGACTTATTTGCTAAGATGAAAACAATTGCGGCGAATAATGAACAGCGATTAAGGTATTTAACAATTTTAGCTCCAGAATTAAAACTGACAAGCTGTTGCGTTTTGGTTTGTCAGTCTTAACAGTTTTATTGGCGGCCAAATAAAATTCAATGTGGGAAGTAAAATATATTGAATAATAGTTTCTAGTATCCCTGGAAGGGGTTCTTTTGATGCCATGTTATGAAAACACAGGCCATTGTGTGATTATGTTTGTGGGCCGATATTTAACTACATTTCTTTGACATGGATTTTATTTGTTACATGTAGGACAGCAGAATAAGGTAAGTTATTAAAATCTCTATCGAAAGAGGAGATTATGTAGCATCACGGGCAGATGGAAATCCTGCCAACTACTTTTGAAGCCTATTATCAACGCGATCCAACTCAGTTTCGATATTCGGTAAGTAAGCGCGGGATTGCTGTCAAATGAAACAACTGCTCCTTTCGATTAGGAACTGATATCTTATAGGCAACTCGGTGTGCCCGCATTGAAAAAGATCTGTGCCTTAGTTATATGAACGTTATATGCTGAACGGGTAAAAAAATCTGACAACTGATGCAAGCCTGATTAGCTTTTACGTTTTCTCAGCTCATATCCTCGTACTAAGGGCGTTACCTAACCAGCCAGAATTTAAACTATGAATTTTTCGCAGGGAAAAACAGTTTTGTACAAACACCAGAAGAGTAATGAATTGAAACGATAATTTTTCTTAACCCCAGTCATATCAGCTAATCGAAACTCGCTACTAAGCAAGTGGCAGGAAATGGAGGATATTCAAATCCATAACTGGTCGCCATTCTCAGGCTTTTAGTATTGCAAACAGTTTCAAACATTACCTAGAAATGGCATGGTTGTCATTTAAAAGGCAGGTTTTGAAAGCTTTGGATTTGTTTTTAAAGCAGCTTCGTAAGTCCGGGGGCGTGACATATTACAAGTGCATGATATTATTTTAAAACTGACAACAAACGCCCCAAACGAGGACCGGAATAGTTCCAGAATCCCACAGTAAACCGTGAGCTAGATAAGCTACTTAGCTCAATCGATGCACAATATTCGTAATTGATTCTAGCATTCTCGATCTCTATTCACTGCACATCTGATCCTTGATAGGTTTAACACAGTGATTGACACATGTAGGAGCTTATCTTATCGTTGTCGATATTGCACCAGTAATAAAACCATTTCGAAACCTTTTCACACTCTCAATCGATGCACAATTCGTAATTGATATCTGTATTCTCGATCTCTACTATCACTGCAGTACTTCTGATCCTTGACTTAAGTTCAACACAGTGATTGACGTAGGAGCTTATGTTATCGATGTCGATATTGCACCAGTAATATAACCAATCGAACCTCTTCTCTCTCTCAATCGATGCGCAATATTCGTAATTGATTCTAGTATTCTCGATCTCTATATCACTGCACATGTGATCCATAAGCTCAACACAGTGATAGTGACATCTGCGTGTTGTTGCCTTTAGTTTCTAGATGTATATTGCACCAGCAATTAATCGAAACCTCCTCTGACTGTCAATTTTAAAGGTCTAAAAGGAAAAGCAAGTTCTATAATAAGAAAACAAAAAAATTGATAGGATTTCAGGAGAGGGAAGGAGGAGGTGGTGGTACAAAATAGGTAGCAGGAAGGAACTTTAACATGAACAAACTAGAAAGTCTTCTCATCCTTTTCTGCATGCCCAGAGAGTCTTTTCTTGACAAAGTCATGATATTAGGGAAAGATATTTCCGTGTTTTTTTTTTTTATTTATGAAAAGGACTTTGAGCAAAACACGTCAGTAAGGTTTATTTGGGACTGAAAAAACATTGTGCGAAGTGATAATTGTAAAATTAAGATGGTTCACGGAATCAATAACCACGGTCATGATCGTCTTGGCAACACTTTGTGTCTACCTTGGGAGTCAGTAGCGTTACGCTGGCTGGCGACTCGACAGCCCTCCAAAAAAATGCTGTTGCTAAGCAAAGTCATCAGCGTTGTATCGTGCGTCTAAAACTCAACGACTTCTCGTTATAATAACCGGTCTAAAATGTCGCACGAGTAAGAGCTCAGGGTCGATCAGTCTTTCGCGTGAACATGTAAGCGCTCGTGACAGGAACTTCGTGTCAGTCCTTGGCACATTATGTGATAAGCAAGCCACGTAGAGCCAACAAACAGATATATATTTATAGCTAGTTTTAAGGAAATGCGACCACCTTGCGCTTAATACACAAATTAATTAAAGTTAAAAGCCCCCTTATCGATTTCTGAATACAGTTCTACCTGTATCGATTGTCCTGCAGGGAATAATGAATGGTAAAAAATAATTAAAATAATTAAAACGAATCGTACTCAAAGAGGATTTTGTCTTCGCTGTCACAAAAACATGTTCGATCAGGTTTAGGTTGGTAGCCGGCTGATCACTATAACCATTGTTTTGGTATTTTATTGCTTGTCGTTTATGGGCTGGTGTGAATTTTTGGCTAAGGAAAATCTAAGTTCAGAACTTCCACCTGTAATTTCCTGCTATTGTTAAGCTAATCTTAAAATAATGGCATTCAAGATGATTTGTTTAAATTCTTATCTTTCTGAAGCGTAGTTTTTAATGAAAGGAAGAGATTTCGACGTGTGTTTCATCAAAACACGGTCCTTTCTAGAAATTTGATTGGTCAATCAAATCCGGCCAATCATGCACCACAGCAATACAAATAATATTTTGCTAATATTTTTTGACTAATTGGTTGGCTAAATATTAAGAATACTCCAAAAATGTCATATCAAAAACCCGATTCAAAACAACACTGAAGCATAAACTGCCTTTCCTTAAGTAAAATTCTGATGTAAAACCTCTTCTAGACTTTGGAAAGTCTGTTGTGGCTTACGTATGACTCATTATATCTTCCCACAGAGAGAAGACCCGCGGTGCCGGAAATAAAGCAACGCACGACTTGTCTCCTTAAGATCTTGGCGTAGAATCAGACAATGAAGATGAGGATTTGGCTGTGCATATTACTGGTGTCAAGCTTTCTTTTGAACCGAGAAGTTGCAGGGCTTTCCATAGGTAAGCATTCTAGACATAGCCTAGATTCGGCCATACAAATATCAACTGAAACGAACTGAAATAAAATCTAAGGTCAGTGATGAATATGACACTGGAATAATTATTCGCGACAGACAGTTCCCATCATCATTACTGAAAGCGTACCATTTCTGAACTATTACATTATCTCTAGAAATACTAACGACAAAGAAACATTTTCAGGGTTGAGCCAACCACGGTGTTTTTAATTGTGCATTTTTTTTTCGATGTGGTCTCGTGGTCTTCTTCTCTATCATGTCTTATCATGTTCTTCTTTGTAAAGTCAGATATTTAAAGAAATATTATCGTAGCTTCAATTGTTATGTTGAATGCGTACTTATTTTCCCCATTGTCAGATCAAAGTTTAAATTAAACATGTCAAAATTTTAGTTTAATTTAAAAAATGTTACGTTCATTTATTTTATGAAGAAAGGTGCTACATGGAAAGTATATTAATACAGGAATGAAGTTGAAACATATATAATACTCAGAAAAAAGGCCATGGAAGGCCATGGGTTCAAATCCCGTTAGGGACGAACTCAGATTTTTTCTGAGTATTGTTATATATGTTTCATTTATTTTGTCATTAAATTAAATATAATATCCTTTCTTGTTTTCATTTCCCTCCCTCAAATCGAGTGATTTGGATACTTTTTGTTTGCATGAAATAATTACTAAATGTGGGAATTCTACACTCGGTGAATTTTATTTATTTTCGCTGTTTTCAGTCTATCCACTTTTCTAAAACATTGCAAAACTATTTATTAACGCTGTGTTAAGTCAGTTTATGTATTACTGAGTTCAGGGCTCAAAATAGAAGCCTGCCAGTGTCCAAAATGCAGCTCAAATTACACAACTGGCTGGTGAAACAAATTTTGAACTGCCAAATGGAAAATAAAATGGCTGAGAAAATTTTGCCCCATCAATATTGTCTTGCCAAAAACAAAGAACTGTCTGATCATTATTATTTTCTATTACATTTTTCGATAGTTTCTTTGTTTAAAATCCCGAATCCAGTCTTACCGTATTATCAATTTATAAGATATGGAAACAGATGATACATCTGTTCTAGATGGTAGGCTAGATTACTTAGAACTTATTCTCCATATTCTTAACTAGTTTCTAACGCCCAATTTCAATTCTTAAAGTTAGAAATCCGTTTTACTACGAATAATCAGCGTAATCAAAATGTGGTGTTTGGTTCAGCAAAGCTGATATTCCGAACTATTTATTTATCAAGAAGACTCATCACATATTTCGCTCCAAGGTATTTACTTCAGCCCTCGTTGGCCATACCTTGTATTGTCGCTATATCTGTCAAAATAAAACTGGTAATATCATTATAGTGATGAGCTTTGACTTCGTAGAAAGGGAATTTCAACGAAAAATGCAGGGATGCAATGCTTTGAATTGTTTTTTTGATACACTATTCATTAACCTCTTAGTCTAAGTTTCACGTGAAGTTATACTAATCTTTTAATACGGCCATTTAATAGCAAAGTTTGATAATAAAATAACATTCCATAGCAATCAACTCGTGTTCAACCGAAAATAAAACATGACGATAAAAAGTGAATGTCAACAATGAAGCCGGGCACGTATCCAGAAACTATCATAGAAACACAAATAAACTTTCGCAATGTGTTCAAACCAAACAGAAACAATTGAAGTGTTTGTTTGCTAAACTATTCGAGAGGAAGAAAAAGGGATGACCTGTTTGAACGCAAAAAGAAACGATTTCTCAACACTGAAGGATTTTCCAACACTTTGTTCGGATTCTACTGCATGACCTGACGATAGGATTTCACGATCTGAATCGAGTCCCTACCTGACGACAGAATTTTACTGTATTGTTTTGGTTTCGAACACATGCATTAACATGCATTGTAATAAATGAATATCATTAACGTGGAAGTTTCGGTTGAAAAATGAAATTCTTGTGACCCTGCTCCTCCTCATCACTACCATCGTCGTCATCATTATGATTATTTTTTATCTTGTCGTTGTTGACGATGAGGAGACGGAGACGGAGAAGGAGAAGGAGAAGGAGGAGGAGGAGAAGGAGGAGGAGGAGGAGGAGAAGAAGGAGAAGGAGGAGGAGGAGAAGGAGGAGGAGGAGGAAGAGGAGGAGGAGGAAGAGGAGAAGGAGAAGAGGAGGAGGAAGAGAAGGAGGAGGAGAAGGAGAAGAAAGAGAAGGAGGAGGAAGAGAAGAAGAAGGAGGAGGGAGAGCTGTGAAATATTTTATGGTCATTCAACAGCTCATATCATGTAGAATCAATACTGAGAATATTGGAATGGGTTTTAGGCACTTTAATTCCCTTAGATAACTGTATTTGTTTTCCACTGGAAAGATCTGTGAGCAAAATATAGGGGTGTTCGTATTATTCACCTGACAACATGGTTTATATTATTTTATCTTTACAGTGGAATCAAGTGAAAAACATCTTTTCATTACTGGAGATATCATACTTGGTGGACTGTTTAACGTACATCTCCGAGGTAAGAGCTCCGAAAACCGTTGCGGTAAACTGGATATCAATCCCGGGTACCAGTACCTCGCGTCTGCCATGTTCGCGATCCAAGAGATCAACGACAACCCCAACATCCTCCGAGGAATCAAACTCGGTGCGAGGATGTACGACACGTGTAGAAGTGAGACCATTGGTGCTGACGGTGCTAAAGAGCATATCAAATATACCTTACTACAGAAGAATGACACCCCACCTCTAGCTGGTGTGATCGGGCCCTTTAGAAGTGACGTGGCTGTTGCTGTCGTCAACCTGCTTCGTGTCTTCCAGATTCCACAGGTCAGTTTTGGGGCGACGGTAGTCAAACTTAGCAACAAAGATATCTACGGTAACTTCTTGAGGACGGTACCCCCGAACTCGTTCCAGGGAAAAGCCCTGGCGGACGTCGTGCGATATTTTGGATGGTCTTACGCTATGACTGTTTATTCCCCGGGACTATACGGTGAGCCGGGCATGGACGAAGTCTACCAAGCAGCCAAAACCAGGGGATTGTGCATAGCCGATAAGATACGGTTACCGCCTTTTCCGACTCAGCAGGATTACGAAGATACCATCTCAAATTTGTTAGAACGCAGTAGGAGAAACAAGAATTCAGATCTAAACGTCGTCATCTTGTTCTGTATTCAACGCCACAACACGGGTTTGGTTGCAGCGACGAAAAAGATATTAAAAAATGTAAACAAAAGGTTTGTTTTTGTGGCTAGTAACTCGTGGGGATCCAGACAACCGGTAACTAATGGCAACGAGGAGGGCGGTGAAGGTGCGATAACACTCAACTACGTCGAAGGTAGTGTCCAACGATTTAAAAACTACCTGCTACGCTTACGCTACACTAGCAGTAACGAGACTTGGTTTCAGGAATTCTGGCAACTAGCAAATAATTGTCGCATACCAGGAGCGAAAAAGGAGCTTAACTTCTCAACAAAGTGCAACCCAAATGAGAAATTGCCGCCTGAGTTCGGGATTGCTCCTGTGAGGGTTTCGATGAATGCTATTTATGCGGCCGCATATGCGCTGGACAACATGCATCGGGATGTGTGCGGTGGTAGGCCTGGGATGTGTCGAGCCATGCAAAACCTTCAACGAGATGTGTACCTGAAGTATCTAAAGAATGTCAGCTTCCCAGACGCGACTACAAATGTGACTGTTAGGTTCAATCGTAACGGTGAAGTGGACGGACAATACACGGTGCTGAATTTCAGGAAAGTGAATGGTAAATACACGTATTTGAAAGTGGGTGAATGGATGGGAGAGTTGAGAAACGACGGTTCGATTCAAGCCTCTCTTTCCATCAACAAAAGCGCCATCGCTTGGCCTCCTAGTTTCAAGGCGCAGCCCAACTCCTACTGCAGCACACCGTGCGGTGCAACGCAGATTACGAAACCTGAAACTACAAACCCCAGTTGTTGCTGGCGGTGCGAGTACTGCAAAGCCAACTCGTATATTGCCAATGACACGTGCCGTGCATGCGCGCCAGGTACTAGACCAGACTCGAATCTCACGCGATGTTATGAACTTCCAGTAATCTATTCCACGGTAGCAGGCGATTCTCCGGCACAAATCATCATTACTTTTTTGACTGTCTTAGGAATCATTGGCACGTCGTTGACGGCAATGTTTTTTGTCAAAAATAGAAAAGACCGCGTCATAAAAGCTAGTGGACGAGAGTTGAGTGTTATTCTGTTTATCGGAGTTTTTTTCTGCTACGTATCTGCTTTAATCTACCATATTAAACCTACAAGTGTTGTGTGCGGAATGCGTCGTTTTGTTGGCAGTGTCTCCCTGACAGCCATCTACGCCCCCGTTCTGCTTCGTACAAACCGGATTTACAGGATCTTCAAAGTTGCGCAGAAGTCTGTGTCAAGACCCTCCTTGATAAGCCCTACTTCACAGATCATAATGTGCCTAGGAATTATCGCAGTACAGGTTCTCATCACGTCTATATGGTTCCGATCTGATCCGCCTGCGGCCTCCATGTCTTACAAATACGATCACGTGACTATACTAGGATGTTCCATGAAGAATGTCAGCGTTGCTATCAATTTATCCTTGAACATCATCCTTATGTTCATCGCGACATGCTATGCGTTTTTGACCAGGAATTTTCCACGTAACTTCAACGAAGCCAAGTACATTGGAATCACAATGTACTTGTCTTGCTCAGTCTGGATTGTCTTTCTACCGTGTTACTTGAACGCTAAAGACGCTATTTGGAAGAGCGCGTTTGCTTCGTATGCGTGTTTCTTTATCGCTAGTATCACTCTCGGGGGTCTTTTGGTGCCCAGAGTGATCTTAGTTATCAAGGGTGCTACTGTCGGGCCTGAGACACTGACTATGACAATGCAATCAACCCACAAACAGAATGACACGACCCAAAAAGATCCGAGGAGCGTTGAGAAAGGTGATCGATACGAGCTAAATGGCGGAATGTTGCAATCTAAAGATGAAGCTGCGAAAATTGAAAGCATAACGAGTAAATAAGGAAGATAGAAGACACACGGGGGACGATTTTGACGCGCCAAAAAGTACGCGAACTTAAAAGAGATAAAACGTGAACGTCTAGGAGACATCGAAGAGAACAGCTTTTCCGCGCGTGCGCAATTAGTACAAGAACCGCGCAAAGGCTGTTCTATATCTCGGCGCCAGTCTAGTAGCCTCGTTTTGATGTTGGAAAAACTGTTGTACAGAAACTCGCCCCGTATTAAAGTGTATTCTCTTCAATCAAGTCCATAAATGGCAACCAAACACTCTTACAAGCATCTGTTTTACTACATGGAACATCAAAATATATTGTTTATTATTTCTTGTTCTCTTGAGTTAAATCCCAAATTTAGTAAATTTAGTAAATAATTTCATTGTATAAATACTGGAATATGATTTGATTTCTTAATCTGGGGGAAGATACGGTATGTAGTACTGTTATCCTGGACCTTCAGACATTCAGCTGTGACAGGATGAAAATGCAACTCCGTTAAAGCAAAGCGTTTTGTATCAAAACTAAAAATTAAAGGTAAACTTATTGCAAGATTTAATATTCACTTTTTCAAGATTTTAATCTTTTGATGATATTTTTGAATGTAATGAACATATTCATATTTGAGTACAACCATTCATGAATGCGAAAACGTCAGAGAAATAAAAGAAAATTCATTTGATTTGAACGTCTAGCCTTCACTCTTCTCATATTTCCCTGAATGTAAACAGACAAGGCAGAGATGCGATGTCTTAATTTATATCGAGGTAATTGGAGAATATCACATTTCTTGGTTTACTAAGATTCATCAACTTTCAAGAGTGGTAAGTGAAGGGTAGTGGATGGCCGGGTTTGAATACGCCTCCCTTTAGAAAAATGGGAAGAAAAATTGTGAAATGGGAAGAAAATGGAAAAATTGGTAAGTTCCGTGTGATGGAGCAAGGTACATGATTGGACTTAAACCTCGCTTAATATATGCAATGTTAGAACTAATAATTCTGAGCTGCGCGCTTATTTGTAAGGTAATGTCAACGCCGGACTCCGTATCCCCTCTAGATCAATCATAACAGTGCCACGTACAGACGGGTACTGTAGAGCAACCTGTGGCGCTCTCGTTAAGAATGATGGTGAATCATTTGAGTAATGCTTGTTTCGTGTCGTGAAATTATCTATAAAATCTTGAACAACAAGAACAGTAAACTAGTTATACCCGTAATAGAAATTCTTTTGTAGAAATAATTCAAAGTATGTGGTGCAGCATTTTCAAAATTTAACCTGCTCGGTCCCCATCTCCCAAGCCGCTAGCACTTTTAGTCTCATTCTTCAAAGGGAAATTATAAAAGAACTATCATAAATAGCACGCTAAGCGTGTGATATCAGAGCATGGATACAATGTTTTCCGTGAAAGCATATTATTTCATTTTATATCTTGTACTATGCTGTTATATCAACACTTGGGATGTTGGAAAATACCGAGAATGCGTTTAGATTCACTAAACTATGGCTCATGATCCTGAAACTTTTCTCGTGTTTTCCCAACATCCGCCTTATCAATAAAACAGCATAAAACATGGAAAAGCGTTTTATAAAGGTTAAGACGACGATTTGAAAAGTGAATCCTACCACCTGCACTATGTACTCGTTTGCATGTTAAAAACCTTGTATGTTAAAATATCCATGTGTCAAAATTTGTCAATCTTCGAACTTCCGCTCAGAATTACTTAAGTTGTTGAGTCATTTTTAGCATTTTGTTCATTATTTCCGTCTATTGACATTACTTCTGGTCTACTCTTGTTCACTACATGAGTTTTATTAATATATTCATATATCACTGCTAAAAAACCTTTTTTTCCGGTGTTGATTCTGATACTTCCTGAAATAATTACTTTTCTTCCAAAATGAGTGGGGTAAAATGATTAAAGTACTTAGAACAAAGTGAGACAGATTGCCATTAGATTTTAGCTGTCATATATCGTGTCTAATGTAACAATTCCCACAAAATTATCCATCATTTTCCCAAGAAGGCGCCAAAGAGTTTAAACAGCCAAAATCCTCAAACTCGTGCCTCGGACAATGTAAGACTTGCAGAATAAAAGTGACACTCTTCTGATTGGCTACTGGCAGAGCTGTATAAACAGGCTTTAAATTACAAAATTGTGAAGCCATATCGTTGGATGCTACCAACTAAAATAATTACAAGTACAAAACGAACTGCGAAAACAATGGCACTGCACCTGCTCTAACTACATACCACATTGTACATTTTAATCATTGCAACGTTTCTTGAACAAACCCATGATTGATCGCAAAAGCGATTTTTATTAACAAACATATTTATTTGGTTGGTTGGTTTGCTTTGTTTTGTTTTGTTCGGAACAAGATGAAGTGCTACTTAAAGCAACGCAGGGATAAAGGAAGAGAATACATCCGGTCAACGAATCGGATTCCCATAAGAAACAACCTGGAATCTATTTTGATTGACGTTGAAGACATCAGCCTAAGGACAACAAGGGCTGACAGATGTAGGAATTCATGAAATATTTCAATCTAGATTGACTATCGTTATGAGGCTAAAGCCTTGTTCACACTAGCGTCGTAATCGTAGTCGCAATCGTAATCAGCGCTAAAACCCAGTGTGAATCAAGAATCGTAGTCTTAAGCGCCATCGTTATGCGCATCGTAAGAACGTCATAATCGTAAGCTAAGATCAGAAATATATATGCCCCTCGACAGAGGAAATTAGACTCCACGGATGTCTAACCACAAGGGGAGAGAATTGTTGGTTTTGATGTTTGTGTCGACCAGATGAACTGAAGGTACGTTTTGATACTGGTGCCATGCGCGTTTCGAATATGGCTTGATGATAATTTTCCATCTGAAGGGTGGTAATCATTTGGATCCAGGTTTAGATAAGACAAGCGCGTCGCTCCATAGTAATTGACTGAACATTGGGCATTCTGAGACGAATCACTGCTAAGGTAAGTTAAAACACACACGATCAAAAGCCTAATTCTTTAAATGTTTCTTGCGAGTAAATGCGGGTAAACTGAGAAGCACTGGTTTACGATAGTCTATCAGCTGGAAAAACTTATGCGGTATTTCAAAGATGCGTAAACTCCAATACCATGAATTCTCAACCAATAGACCTTTACTGAATTCGCTTGGATGATCACAAACAATGGTTTCAAGTCGAGGTTGGCCTTGATAAACAAAAAAAGTCAAGTTCAGTCTCGACTTGGAACCATTGTTTCGTGATCATCCAAGCGAATTCGAGAAAGGTCTATTACTGACATCTCTCCAGAGACATTTTGACTAACACTTCTTTTCATATTCACCCTATTAAGTACAACAATTTTATGCCAATAAGACTGAATATTACACATTAGTACTTAGACATGCTTTTTATAGGATTTGAGCAAATTTTTGGTTTTAAAAGGTCAGCCGACAGTCGGTAAATTATTTGAAATTTAATTGAATGCATTGGCTATCTAGAAAAGTACTAATCGACTTTCAACGTAAATTTTTTTTTATAGCTTCAATGTTTATTCAATTGATTTCAAATGCTGAAGAAACCTTTAAATTATACTTTCCAAACTACACAAAACATTTGGAAATAATTGATTAAAATGAAAGCCAGTCGAAGGAAAACAAGTCAAGAGATGTGGGCGAGTCGGGAAAATTCATGAAACAGGAATTCGCACACTTTTAAACTCAATAGTAACTTGGCCTCTTCTAAAGCCTTCCCATTTTGATGTTCAGTCGAACAACAGAACAGACAATTCTGATTCAACGTTGAGTTAGTAGGAAAGCCTAAATGGAAATAAGAGTTTTAATAATTCTTTCAAAGTAAAAATGAATTAAAGTACTTCTAGTAACTTCTCATCCCACATTTTTAATCGTTTTCACTTCGTTTCTTTCTTTCTTCCAACCTTTCTCTCTCTCTCTTTCAAAATTTGATCTTATGAAAGTGATGCTGATTAACACCGTCCGCTATCCTTTAATGAAATTAAAAGAAAAAGTGTCAAAATACAACCAATGAATTATGACAGAATGAGGAAGATCCATCAAAGTGTATCATTACACATTATACCTCAAATCCTCGTTTTAATTAAAAAATGGCAGTAGTAATAGATGGTATTTTTGAAAGGTATATATCAACTTTATTTTAGTATTTTTTAGTTCTTGTAAGACGTCCTATTTGACAGTATATCTTGGGGTATCAACAATTGATACTCGAACAGCCCTGTATAGACAAGCAGCAGTGGCAAGTTGAATTCGTAATAACGAATATTAAAGTAATTTCATCATCCAAAAAAGTTATTGGTCGCATAGATCAAAGAAATGCTGACATGAAGTTGAAATTAGACGTTTTCCCGTCGAGTTTTGAATAGAAATAGCTAAATTACATGTGAAAACGTTATAGGCCAGCTGGAAATCGTCGAAAATAGAAGTGGGACCAAAATGGGAAACAGAAATGAAAAATTAAATAAGAAAATTGAAAAGCTTTAGAATGGAAGGGAAAAGGATTAAGAAGGGTAGAAACAGGATAGGAAAATTACAGCACGCGAGAAATAAGAGAGAGAGAGAAAGAAACAGTCTGACATATTTATAATTAATAATGTATAGCAGCGGGTGGTAGATTCATTAACGAAATGCAATTTTTTCCTTTGAAAAATATTTTTTTATTTTTCAAATTACCTTCGTTGATTTTTAATACCCACTCTGGAGGAATATCATACTAATTTTTGTGTATCCGTAAGAAACATGACATGAAACATGTCCATCATTGAGGATCGTTGTAAAGCTAATTGTAACAGTTGTAGAGCGTGCTATTCTTGAGTGCAGAAATGGCTACGAAAGAACAATGGATGACCGCCATGTTGGATGATGTAGCAAGTAAAACAGACAACATCCAACATGGCGACTATGAAGTTACATGCATGCTAAAGTTAATACATCCTCATTATCATCACCATCGTCGTCATCATCATCATCATCATCATCATCACCACCACCACCACCACCACCACCCACCACCACCACCATTACCACCATCACTATCATCTTCATCAACACCTGCATCATTACCACCATCACCATCATCATCCCCATTATCACTATCATCTTCATCAACACCTGCATCATTACCACCATCACCATCATCATCCCCATTACCACTATCATCTTCATCA
>JAAAQI020012571.1:5676-19942 GCA_011800005.2 Stichodactyla mertensii | reverse complement strand
GTAAATTTGGCAATTTTTGAAAAATGTTTTCTCGGCCGCTTTAACACCTAACATAATGAATCTTTGCAGGGTTACTAGTGAGGTGCTCTTTCTAGTACTGGTATTATTTTTTCATTCAGTTAAATTTTTACTCAGTCGAATTTGCGGCCGCCAATTTGGTAAAAGGTCTATTAGCGTGTTAGGTGCTTCATATCGCTTGTTAGGGACCGCTATTCGCTTGTACCAAATATGGAATAGCGTACGTCAAACCCGGCTCGACTGCTTTGATGTCGCAAAAACCTTTTTAAAGGCTTTTTTAACTTAACACGCATCACTCAAACCATATAATTTTTTGGGGTCATATCAACAGCCATGTAGAATGAATACTGAGAATATTGTCAGAAGGTTTATAGGTTAAATTATTATTTACATGTAAAATAAAAATTTATCTTGGGAGTCCTGTGTCATGACATACTTGCGCGTGCATAGCAACAGAAGAAAAATATCACACGTCTCCATAGCAACGTTGTGTACACTGAGCAGCATTCCAGAACACTTGATCAGCTGATGCCGGTGAATTACTTACCGACTCGAAGGTTATTGACGTTTAAAACCAGTTTAGATTCAAAAATCAGGGATTGTTACCATGAATATCGAGTCTTGGTGCACAGTTGAGCTTAATGCTAAACAAGACTGGACGAGATCCAACAGAAAACACAATCCAAATGCTTTTTCAAGCTCCGTCTTCAAAGGCGACTCAAATCAATATCAAGAAAGTCGTCTGGATTTCAAGAGTTGTGTTCCGGACCAGCACAGAGAAAGACGACATTTTCCCGAAAAAAGTAAGCTTTCTTCAACTTCAAATTTTATATATATAAGTTATGTGTCCTTATAAAATCAAACTTTTACTAAAAAGTAGATTTAGTTTTAAAACATCATGCGACTCGAGTTCTAGTCTCGTCGGGCTCAGTGTCGTATGTGAGTAAGTTGTTTGTTGGTTCTCTCCTGTGCTTCGAGGGTTTTTCTCCGGCCGGGTTCTCCGGTTTTCCTCCCTCCGTAAAAATCAACTTTCAAATGCTGATTCGATCTCAGGGCCTAGATGAAAATTACGCCATGTAACTCTAGTTACCCCCTTTGACAAAGTGGATTTATTTATTTTATTTAAACGTTTACACAATTCATGGTTTGCTTCTAATAGCTTATTTGAAATTTGATTTGAAGGAGCTTGATTTTTTGTTGGCCCGGCTGTATAAGGTAAAGAGGTAAAAAAGAAGTGATGACCCCCCCTGTTTCCATATGGGAAGGAATTGCAAATTACCCACCTCTAATATACAGTTTTATAGACAGCCCACCTCTTTCAAAAATGTGTGAACCACCCCCTGTTTTCACCCCCTCCTCCCTTAGTTTATGACCAGTCCCTTAGCCAGAAGGAATTTGAAGATTTAAGATTTAAGGGTTAACTCAAAATTTCAACTACTGGTATATTCATACCCCTTCTGGAACTCAGTAATTTAAGCCAAATAATCCAATAATCTGTACAGTCTTCATCATGCATGTCAGGGCCATAAACCAGGGAGGTGCATTGGGTGCATGTGCACCCCCTATACAAGCTGAAGGTCTGCTCATTCATGCATTATTGGCTGCTGAGAAATATTCATATGTAAGATTTGATAATTAAGAAATGGTTCATGCTTTTAGCTGTGCATCCATCGAGTTATGGATGCACTTGGGAAGTTTGGAGAGCATGAGAGAAGCTAGAGTCGCACTCGACTGCGCCTCGTGCGACTCTTACGCTTCTCTCGTGCTCTCCAAACTTCCTGCATGCATCCATAACTCGATGGACGCACAGCTAAAAGCATGAACCATTTCTTAAATATAGCAGGTGTTTCTTTCCCCAAACAAAGAGTACTGTGAAGGACCCGTTTGGTAGACCATGTGCTTGAAAAATCATATTTGGGTCCTTGAATACTCCTGGAATTTTAAATTTTTACCTCAGCATGAACCCTGTTTTTTACAAGAATGGCATTTTATTTCATCTGTATATGTCTGGAAATCCTTGGAATTTTATAGCACTTCTTAAGGTGATGGCTGTTAGTTTAGACATAGTCCTTTTCCATTTCGTGTGCACCCAACAGCGGCAAAACCCCTGGTTATGGCCATCTACATGTTGTAATATGTCAGCCACATAATAATAATTGTATTTTTACTTAAATCTTCACATCTAAACATTTCTTTTGAAAAATACTGCTTCCTCAGGTAGATCGATTTTAGCAGGACAAGTCTCCAAGGACCATAGCAATGGCTCAGTACAAAGAAATTGAATTCAAGACAAGTTGTATTTATAGTTTGCAATTAGTTATAATATTAAAACTTCACTCATAATATTCATGCCAGCCTTTCAGAGCAATTTTAAATCTTAATTTCTGATCTGAGAAGTCCTGAACTGTACACTTATTCTAAATTTTCACTTAGGTATTTAAAGAATTTTTTTATTGTGAATTAAATTTTATAAATATTGTACAAGTAATGTTAACATTAAGTAATGTTAAAACAACTTTGTAAACCTGATACAACACGGATGCGAATGTTGTAGACTACTTAAACAATGTCTAGGTGTATGTATGTATGTTCTCATATTCTACTGATTTTTTCCAAAATGAATCAAGTTTGGCCGAGAAAATTCAAGTTAAAGTTTATGCAAATGAGACGATTTTGTATCTGAATTACAACCTCCTCCATGGTCACTGTTTTGCTCATTAATTATTCATGGTTGTTTAATATAAATTATTATTTATAGTTTTTAAACCTAAATGACAAAATGTCATAATTACAGTTTTGAATTAAAGATGTGGTACAACGAATCTGAATTATTAATGAAGTAGTAAATATGCAGTTATATAAAGCATGTGGGTATGGGTGGAACACAAGAGAGGTGTTCAAGCATGATAGGCTTAATTTTATAAAATACAAAGGTGCAAACATGCGTGCTGTCGCCAGCTCTCATAAGCATGCACCTTGGCCAATCAGAAAGTCAGGGATTCTTACTTAGTAAATTATTTGTAAGTGCACCCTGCATGACAAAACTCCAAACTTGTTAGCAATATGGACTGCAAATACCGGTGGGAATTCTGATTGTTTTGAGGCTTATAAATAACATAATGGTTTGACAAAAATTTGCATAAAATCATTCAACAAACTAAACAGTTTTCATTCCAATACATTTTCAGCACAATTAAACTCATAAAATTGCAAAGCCACTTTGGTAAAACATGTTAAATACTAAAAATGACTAAATTCCTTTATTTTATCAAGGCAAAAAATGCCTGTTCTGCAGTTGAATTAATTAATACTCTGGGCAAAACCGGCATGCAAGACTGACATTGTTTAATTGGTTTATTATTTGTAGTACTGTAGTATGTAAAGTCTCAGATTTATAATATTGATTTTAAAGCTGTAAAGCCGAATTATATAGAACGAATTTTTGATTACAAATATAAGAATAAGTCTGAAAGGCATATGGTCTAAATTTCTTTGAAAAACCTCAGTTAAAATTAAGAAATTTGGTCAAGTCAGAACCAGGAAATTACCCAGGCAGCAATATTTAATGGTGCTCTAATTTTCTCCCTTTGGCAGGTAATGCTAACAAGTTGTGCAACTTTCACTTCCCACTGATTGGTTAGTTCCCAGCTTTGAAAGATTTATTGAGTAGTAGTTTTAAATGACGTGTGTACAGATAGCATAAAGATTTTCTTGCAGTCAGATGTATTCACAGTGGCATATAGCAAGGGGATCAAGGGTAAGGGGAGGGTCAGGGGGCAATCACCCCATAAAATTTTTGGCTTGAGCTAGGGATCTTGTTATGTGAAGGATGCTGATGTCAATGCTATAAAACTTAAAAATCTAATTCACAATATTTCGCATTATTGATCAGCATAATTAAGTGGAAATTTATTTATGTAACTATGTGGGTTTCCTATTGCTTAAGGCAGGAAATGAGCATTTACCGGTAAGAAGATCAAGAGCAAATTGGCATACGGCCGGTGGCATGATTGGTCTTTGCTGCAAATGTGTTGCTGTCTCACCAATGTTGTCACTCAGTTCAGAAGAGGTTGATGGTTCATTTAGTCCTGTTTGTGCCCAATAATGTGAGTTGTGTTTGCTTGATGTGTTCCTTAACCTTGACATGAGGGTTTTTTGCTGGTTCTCCTCCCTCCACAAAAATGACGTGTGCTTAATGTAGACAGCGTGCATAGAACATTATAGAAAGTAGTAACAAGGAAAGTGTGAAGTTAAATAGCAGCCACATTGCCATGTGACCAGCCCACTAGAACAAATAAGGCAGTGGTCATATTTATGGTGGGTTAGGGGGTGGGTGCAGATTTTGAGGAGGGGTTATAACATTTTGGAGGTTTCTGAAGGAGGGTTACTTATTTTCATAGGCAACTGAAAGAGGGGTCACGAGAAAAGATAAAGCAGTAAAAGAAAGATTTTAAACATTGGGAGTAGATTGTTCATTTAATAGGTAAAATATTTCTTGTATCTACTGCATTTTTCAAAGATAAATCAATGCTATTGAAAAATATACTGTAAACTAAGTATCCCAGTTACAGCACGACAAGCAAAAGACATGACCACTTTTAATGCATTTGCATACTTTTATGCATGGGTTTTTGTATGTTTAACAGAGACATTTTGATGAGAAACTCTCTGGTTTTACCAAATAAGGTGTGTAATAGCTCATTTGGTACACAAAATCCAGTGTACAAAAGTATGTGAATACATTAAAAGTGCAGTCATACTTTTGTGCGTTGCCCTCATCAGTTTAAGTACTGTTTTATACTGGCTGTTATTGTATGTGCTACAATATTGTATTAATAAAAGTCGTCAAATATACAGCATTCATATATGTTTGGTGCAGTCTAGTTAAAGAAGGAGGGGCTATGTTTTTTTGTCAAACCCCAGAAGGAGAGGTCATGAAAAACATTTTTAAGGTAATGGAGGGGTTGTGAAAATTTATGAATTTGATGCAAGAAATCACCCTTCCCCTACCCCCCACAAATAATGACTGCTCCCTAAAAGATTAAATCAAATAGATGTTTGGAGATTGTGCTGAGTCTTAGGAACAAAAGAGTTAAAAACAGGAGGCAGCTGTACACTATAGCAAAAACAGAAGTCTGCTTTGGCTGAGCATGCCCATTAGAACAGGACGTTCCATCAAATGGCAAGATTAAACAATTAAAATACTGAGCAAGGAACAGATTGAAATGGCACCAAAGAAAGTGGACTGAGGCAACATGTCATGTTGCTAAGTGATGGAGCATTATTTGTAATAGGGACAGTGGTTAATTCTACCAGACAACTATCATATGTTTGTTAGGAAATTGAGTGCTTGTGCTGTCTTATGCATATGCGCATTCACTCTTTTCCCATTGCTCATGTTATTTGATTCTTGTAATTTTAACAAGCATTGTCATTGTTATCCTGAGGATGACCACATAGATTGAAAGCTTGGTAAAAATAAAATCTTCACATTTTGATGGAACATTAGCTTAATTTACTATGAAATAAAAGTCAGATTATTGCTATTAGCTAGTCAGCTTTCAGAATAGAGAATATTGTAGTTTTGCCCTTGAAGTCTGGCAATCTTAATATTTAATAAGGATTAGTATTTGGTAATGATTGTTGATTTGAAGTCTGTGGTTTATGTATTTAGCTCTGCTCTGTCTTGGTTTTTATAAGATTAAAAGGTTAGCAGTCTGTTGTATGTTCAAGGGAAATATTTCAGTGGCAAGGCTGTATCCACTACCTGTCTTAAGCTTCCCTTTCTATGGCTTTCCAAAAAACTGTAATTCTAACTAAAGGAATTTTGAAACCTTGACATCATTATGCCTCTTGGTGCTTAATAGACCATGAAGGACAAATGCCATGAAGAAGTCCTTGATTTAAGGACCCTCAGCCTCACTTATGAAGGAAAGATAATAGACTGAATGAAGATTCTTTAATATTAGGTGTTCATGTTAGGCCATCAATATAACTAAATGGTTTTCTCAATATTTTATATTGATGGAATTCCAGTAGATTTGGCAGGAACTTTTATGCCAAGCAAAATTTTCAACCCCATCACCCACCACTTAGCTCTTGGGTTTCTCATGGCTAATGCAATACATTGATAAGAGATTGAAAACTCAAATTATTGGTTTACAAATATTGTCATCTTTCTCGCCTTCAAAAAGCCATGATCATATTACAAGGGTTAATGCATATGCGAAGTGATTATATTGCAACTTGCATGTATCATTAGGACTGAGAGAGAGTGTATGTTGTGGAAGAGGGGGGGGGGGGGGGGGAATGAGTCAAAGGTAAATTTCCCAACATGAGCAGCCACCCATTTCAAAAATACAAGTATGAGCAAGCCAAAAGATAAAATTCCCCAGGGTGGATAAATGCCCGGCTCGCCCCTCCCCCTCCTTTCAGGCTTAACATCGACACCGTGCATTACAATCAATATGGATTAATGCCATTGTCCTTGACTACGGTAGATAAGGACGCCATGGGAAGCAAAACAAAGACACTAAGCCAGCACAAATCCAAATAAAACAGCCGTTTTTGTCAAAGTCGAATTCTAAATTGACAATTTATTATGTACATGATTTTGTTGTCTTAAAATTAGGTGCAATGCTATAGATTAGGTATATTCAACTGTCGTGATAAACAACCCGGTGGAACAACTGTACAGATACGATACAAATTAACTGATATACTATGATTTCATCTGGAGTGGTTTTGAAAAACTATATATTTTTCAATAATTATATCGCAAAATCAGCAAATAATTGCCCTATAGTTTAAGATTTTTATATTTCCTTTGATATCAGATAAAATAGCGTACATATGTAAAATGTTTTTACACCTTGTGCCACAGCTGGTAGTGTTTAGGTCCTCTCTCTTTGTCGTACGAATATTCCAAAGCAGCCCTACGGCTGGTCGGATAATTTCCCAAAAAATCCATAGATCGTCCTTCAAGAGGTAAAAACTGATCCTGGGCTTCGGTAGGATAGTGAAAATACGGTACAGCATGTTCATATAATGTCTGACTTTCATCTCGGTACTGTTGACGATGTTGGAACGCCATATTCTCGAATTGAGCGCGATCGCGTTCACGATCGGGAATTCGATTGGTAAGACGGTGATTCGGCCTATTTAAAATAGCTTCCCGTCTTAATTTCCTTGCTCCCAGAACCCTATCAGGACTGTCCGAGAACGTCGTAGGCCTAATCGGTGGAGGATTCATTGAGAGTTGCCCATTTCGTAACGTTTTCTCGGCGACATTCGAGCGTCGATAGTCGTGAAACCACTTCTCTCGCCCGACACCATGTTCCTGGGTATATCCAAAGCTAGGGAATAAACTTGGAGTGTAGTGCCTGTGGCCAGTCATATTTATCGGTTCTGTGTAGGTCTCTTTGGTCCATGTAGAGAATCTAGGCATAGCATGGTTAGCCATGTTTCCCGTTGTGATGGTTTGTAGAACTACATGGTACAAGGACCTATCTTTTGTTTACTAGAGTCATGGGAACTCTTACAAAACATTCGCTCTAGGGGGTCATAGAGGGGAGGACTGGTCTTAGACGTACGAACTGCAATAACTTGTATGTACATCTTGCTTTATCTGCAGTCCCCGATTTCTTCCGAATTGCTTTCTTTCTTTCGAACTTTAACATTCAAATTAGTTTCTTCGATGCTGTGACATCGAAATGGTAGAAAAGATGTTTTAACAAGAAAAAAGAAATAAAAAGGAATAAAATTGCTCGATTGCAACCATTCCCAAGAGGATCAAAAGACAAAGGCATGGCGGCCATGTTGGTGGTATAGACACAAGGACCTAACGAGAAATCTTTTGTTAAATACCACCAACATGGCCGCGATGACGTCACGTGCAATCGAGCAATACCGTTGTTTAAAGCAATTAGTTTTAAAAACTAATATGCTGTCTTAAATAGCGGTATATTTCTTTTTATTTCTTTTTTCTTTTCTTTTTTCTTTTTGTCTATTTTGGAATTAAATTGTCTTTTGAAACTTTGTTTCTCATTTCCTAATGTTTGATAGGTTCCGAGAGTTTTAATAACACTAAAAGGGCTTTCTGAGAAAATTTGTACAATGATACTGAACTGGCTTTCCGTTTACAGAGGTTATGTAATATGCAGTGCAGATACGTTTCAGTTGTGGCTTTCATTCCAAAAACCTGTCACAAAGTACATTAACAGTGAAGGTTTGGCTATAATATCTATACATTACATAGCATTATTAAATTGTTTTTGACCTACGACTTGTGAAATGAGTCTAGATATGAAGTATTCATTCAGAAAGCTGAGATTGTGCTGTAATTCCTTGTCTTCCCTGCTGCTGTTTTCAGCTTCACTAGCATTGCGTGCGAAACTATAAAATAAATGGCCGCAGTGAAGACTTTGTAATTGACCTTACATTAAGAGTGGTCAGTTAGGTTCTTGTACAATGAAGTATGACACATCAATCAACCTGTAGTTAGTGGATAGCTATTGAACATCACCCTTTAACTGCCTATCTGTCAAAGCAATCTTTTCTCCTGGCTTGAATGCTGGCATTCCCAAGTAAGGGCAAGATGCACATCTAAAGGCATCACCAAGGTAACACTGACAAGAAATTTATAAATCGGTTAATAATATACTTATCATTCCCCTAATTACTAGTAACAATTCAATTTTTAGGCAATCAGAAGCAAGAGTTACTATCTCTAATGATATCACTGACTGAAATATCCAGGATAAAGGAAGAGTTTGAAGGCCATCTGTGATTGATAATATAATAGCAACAACGATGAAACCCTCACATATGAAGGATAAAAATGATATCTGCACTGTGTATGAAGTTTTAGAAACTGGAGAAATCCTGATATTTCATCAATATCAATATAATAATAAAAGTGCTTACACTTCCACATGATGAGGTAAATGTTTTCTTGGGAGCAGGATTTCCTTGTTCTTCATCTGCCAAACCACAGGTACTAATAAAGGTAAAGAAGGAGTTTGCTTACAACAGTAAATTATCATGGCGCACACACACACATACAGCTTAAACATGAAGGTTTTTCTAGAGGCTTATGAGTAATACTCCAGTTTCGAGTTCTTTTTTGCTCAGTCTGTAGCCTCGATTGTGCATAGAATATTTACATTTAACAGCAAAACCCAAAGCATTTGTATTGTTCTTTTATATGCGAATTCCATACCTTTACATTGACTGTTAGTGAAACTATAGAATATATTACACGCTGTTGAGGCTAAGGTTGAGCAAAAGAGAACTCGGAACTGGAGTATTGCTAGGCTTTACACTTGGGTAAGAAACAATAAAGTTCTAACGGAAAATGAAAAATGTAGTGCAATCCCTTGTGCAACTACAGCCATAACCAAAAGTTACGCTATGATCACAATAGCAATTAATGTATATTATACTGTTTCCAACAACATACCAGTTTTTACAGGCCTTCTTTTTGCCGCTTTTTGGTCCACAACCTTTTGAATTACATTATAATATAAAGAAAAAACATTATTGCCAATGCTTAAATTATTTACGTGTTATACGAATTGCATCGTAGAAACTATCGGTGAAGTAACGGAGAACTAACGGTAAATAACGGTGAACTCACGCAATGTAACGGTGAACCCATGGTACGTAACAGTTAACTCACGATGTGTAACGGTGAACTCACGGAATTTTATGGTTAACTAACGAAAACTAACGGTATTGTGATATTACGGAGAAGTAATGGAGAAGTAATGGCCAGGTTTCATATCTTTGTAAAATAACATATAGCTATTTCAAAAAATGACTGAATTCTGCATACTGAATTATAGTGCATTCCAAGACCAAAGGGCATTGTGGATCTCATTAATTTGAAGACTAAAGTAAAGATACAGTGATCTGCTCTCTATATGTAGGTAGTACACTGTTTCGGATGGAACAAATTAAAAATAAAATTACTATTTATTATTCATTTTTTTAGACAATATTACATGAGACCCAAAATCCATTTCAGCCTTGGAATACACTATTTAGTATGCAGTAGTCAGCATTTATCGTTTTTTGAAATGGCTGTATACAGCTATTTTAAAAAAGGTTTTCCTCGCCAAAGGACATAGGCGATAGGCAATAGGTCATACCAGAACTATCTTATGAACAAACTATGCAAATGACAGTGACTAAAAGTGCTAAAAATGGCTTCCTTTGGCTGCCAGCAGCACTGGATGTCTCAATATTAATCTAATGACAGAATATTGTTATATTTACGCAGATCCAGGTCTTGCAATAGCCTATCTCCTATCACCTATGTTACTGGGCCATGACAATCTTTTTTGAAATAGGTGTATTAACCTCTTATTAACCAACCATGAGGGCTGTACCTTAAGTTATGGACTGAGTTTTTCTGCTGCCATATGGCTCAAGTGCATAGCGTAAAAATGATGGTTAATAATTGAAAAGGAAAGAGAATGTAGGACCCAAATTAGAGTGCTGAGAAAGAAGTTACAACGGCCACCACCAGACCATCAGCCACAGCCAGACCAACAGCCACAGCCAGACCAACAGCCACAGCCAGACCAACAGCCACCACCAGACCAACAGCCACAGCCAGACCAACAGCCACAGCCAGACCAACAGCCACAACCACACCCACAGTCACAGCAAAATCAGAAAAAAAGCAAAGTTGGCTTATATAAGATCAAACACAGTCCAGTTTTAAGGGTCATAAAAGAATGTAGTTGCTTGATAAGGCTGCCTTGGAAATGATAGCCATAAGCACTGCAAGCAGAAGCAGTACATCTGCAAATGGTCAGACCTTCAAATGCCTCTAGTGAACATGTTAGAATACATCCAGTCTAAATACTCCGCCCATCATCAAGTGACAGATCATTCATACATATACTACAAGCACTCACTTTTCAAAGAGAAAGGATCTGGTTTCTTTAGGTCATCTTCATCTAAGAGTGTGTCTGAATCCAAGAGGTCCTTTTACAAATGAATGTAAAAAAAATTCATCACAAACTAATTTCATTATGACATCAAGGCTTTTTTTTGAGGGGGGGTTTAACAGTCAAAAATAATGAACATTTAAACAAAATTCCTTGTCATGAGAAAAGTTTCCTCTCAAATGGTTGGGTTTTGAAATATATATAAGATGTAATTATGTTTAATATCAGTATCTGGTGGCTGGTACAGTTTTTCTGTGGTCTACAAAGCACCTTCCCAGTACCATGTACTCTACTTAGCAGTTGCTTAGCAGAGGTTACTTCATAGGGCATGTAAGGAAAGTCTGTACAGGTCTCTTCATGACGTTCCATGGAGCATGCATATTAGTATAGGAAGGTCATCACATTAATGTCACTGCCTTTATCACTGGCACAAAAAAAGTTCAAAAACAACCAGTGGCTACAATTTGATGGCTTGTAAAGGACTAAAGGCTGATTTACAAGCTACGATTTGTCAGCCAGATTTTTGATAGGCTTTGTATGGAAAAATGAAAGAATCAGCCCGATTCTGAAACAACTGTTTTTAAGTCTTTTGGTTTCTAAAGAAGTATTTGTATTTGATGACGTAAAATTTTATCTTTTGCTTACCACTTCCTCGTCATCCATATCTTGTGCTGATAGTGTCCATATCTTGGTTACATTATCATCAACCTTTGAAGCTAAATCGTACAAGCCATGTGAAAAAGGCAATATACCAACAAACAATTTTTAATGTTTGTTAATGTTAGGTGTGTTAATGAAAAGACATTAAGGTGGGTAATTCAATACTCAGCACAAGTCCCTATTTTAAAAACTGTTTAGAAGGATAATAAAGTTGTCAACACGTGTATATACTACATTAAATGCATTTTACAAATTGGCATCTGATTTTTGTGTCTGACAGTGTCCTCTTATTGATGATAAATTGTGTCATCAAATCATCACAGGGTGTAGTGTGGAATGAATCACAAGGCATAGCTGATCAGCATACTACTTTGTGATACAAAACTTATTGTCAATAAGAGGACAGACACATAAAAATCAGACATCAATTCATTTTTTTTTCACTAACAACATATCACACACAAAAAAGACAAATTCTACTCATTTTTAGTGATCCAAACAAGCAATGGAAAAAGAGCACACTTGTTGACAACAAAATTTCTGTTTGTACTCTATGACAAAAATTATCCATTTTTAATATTAATAAATGCTTTTTCTTATAAACCATGATATAATTCAAAGGATATTATTCTGGCCCAGCTGTTTCAAACTTAAGGGGTGCTAATGAAGATAAGTTTTTCATTTCTTACAAGACAATTCAATGAGCTGCTGTAACTAAACAAAGTTTCCTTCCAAGTTGAGAATAAGGAATCAATGAAAAGAGCTCTTTAATACCTGGTTTTGAAGCAAAGGAGAATGATAGCTGAGAACTTGCTCCAACTTCAAAGTTTGGCTTGTGACATGTTACCTATTAAATAATTAAAAGTTGTTAAGATGCCTACAGGTATAACACATCTGACGTTATTCACAGTATAGATTCTACACAAGGTGAGCTGTTCAATAACCAAAAAAATTTCAAAGTTTGAGACATCACAGTCATTAGCATATGGAATGGAAAAACCTTATAACTCTCACTCACTCAAAGATTTTTCATTAGCTGATTCTTTTCTCTGTAGCACCAACATGTCCCTCATGACTTGTCTTTTTTGTTTTTTTTGCAAACCATCAACAGAAAGAAGCTTACCAGGATGGTCATTTTAGTATCACAGAAAATGTATAATGATAAAACACTGAATACATAAAATTGATTATTGCACACATTGGAGGACCAGCTTTTGTGCTACTAGGGATTTTTAAAGTGGTCCAGAACAACCCATATCAGGACCTAGACCTGCTAGTTGTTTACTTGCATCTAAAATTGACACAAAAGGCCAGAAATAGGTCACATGATAATGCTTGTTACTTCGCTGTACTCAGCCTGTATGGTTATAGACCTGATCACCTTTGGCATAATGTTTACTCATTTCAGATCATGTGTCATTCCCTTGAGAATAAGATTCTTGTTTCTTGGTGATGCTTGAGAAGATATGTGAATATGGAGGAGCCTCAAACAAAGAATCATATTAATATTGGGTTAACATGCCAAAGGTGACTACGTAGGTCTATTTCAAGCCAGATATTTCCCTGTCTGGCCCTCCATGTCCATCAATAAGCACATAATGTTAGTATTTACCTTAACTACAGATGAGACATCTTCAATATTTTGTACCTTGGTTTGATTTGAGAAATGGGAAATAACAAGATGTAATTTACCAGCTTGTCACAACTTTTGTTAGGATGGACAAATGGTACAGTACATAAGTAGTGATAGACTACTACTGACAGTATCTTCTAATCAATAGGTTGGAATATAATTAATGAAAATACAATACTTTGTCATGGAGTGTGGGCTTTTTTGCCATTTCATTGGCATTAATCTACTGGTAACCCCTTGTCATGACTTACAGTAATATGTCTTTGAACCATCATGTAGTAAATGAATAAAGTGGTAAAAGTTTTTTGGAGTTCAGTTGGTTTGTGATTGTCCCTTATTTATAAGGAGGGGGAGTTAATTGAAGAGGTAGTCATGTTCAAATTTTCCTGATCCCTCAAATCTCCTAACCCTTGTTCACACTATATGTACTTCTTCTTATATCTTGCTTACTACAACAGTAAATTGATTGACCCCTCTTTTTTCCTTGCATAAAAATTAGTGACCTCCTTCCCCATTCTAAACAACTGTTCCTAAAAATGTTAACAACTTGTGATGTTTGAATACCACCATTTTTGTTCAAGCATTAACTGTTAAACATTTTTGGGTTTGTTCACATTTAAAATGTGACACTTTGGTGGCAAAACTATTGCTCAGAGTGACAAAATGTATGCATTGGCATAAAATACATCTGAAAAAAGCCTAGTGAGTGTACCTCCAATGCAAGCCATTCCTGAACTTTTAACTTTGATAAATGAATAATAATCATGAAGAAACACTGCACGCAAGTCTTGGAAAATTAAGAAAACTTTTAAAAAGAAATCTCTCAGTTTGACTCCGAAACTAGCACTTCATCATGTGAACTGAACATGTTTGTCTCATGTTCCAAACATGTCAGTGTGCCACACTGCAGAAAGATATATTCAATTGGTCAAAGCAAAGGCTTGGCTGCCAAAGTATTGTGTTTTAAACATGAACAAACCTCAAAAAGTTTAATTAA